>VRLP01000615.1:0-200820 GCA_009660295.1 Lophius piscatorius
AATTTATCTATCTCTTGAGCAAGGAGTTATAGGAAACAGATAATCAAGAAGGGATGTGGAATGACAGATTGGGCTGTGGAAACAAATGAAGAAATCATTGTCCATCATGTTTATGAGTACAAACCACCGCTCTCTTCCCATTGAACTGTAAGCATCCTTTTAGCGCGCTCATTATTCACCTCACTGGTTATATTCAATCCATAACTTCCTCCATACACACATTCAATCACATAACTGGACTGATGAGGCAGAGAAAGTGTGGGTGCACCACAGATCACAATTCGGTTAAGCGGGATATGGATCAGTAGCCACGTTATTTCTCGCTTTCTAAAGATTAATATTCACAAAATAAGCAAAGGTAGTCATCCAGCTGGATTTTTAAATGAGTCTTCCACCTTCATGTTTGTAAATTGAGGGCCTCTTGATTGTTTAGTCAAAACTTTAAGTGGCTTTGTCTCCAGGCCAACAGGGATGACCTCCCCATCTCTGCCTGGTCCTTGCAGATCCAACAGCCTCATCATTCATCATTCTCATTGTCATTGGAATCATCAGCCACCACCACCAGAATCCCGACTCCAAGGGGGTAAAACCTGCTGCTGCTCAGACACCCTTCAATAACAGTCTCCCTGAAGAGTGCAAAAGATTGTCTGACAACTAATTATGTTATCTGTTGGAATAAATCATTCATCTTTGCTTTAATCTCTGATTCCCTGATTTTCATTCTTTATTTTGTACAACAGTAAGGAAATCTTTTCATGTATGACAGGAAATGTAATGTTTTAAAATACTAAATGATGAAAGGGAAACCATTTATGGTTATTCACACTGAGACATTCCGGATTACAAGTATTTGATGTGTTTTGGTATCTAAGGATAGACTTCTATTTTTGTGATCCTGGTGAGAAATGGTATAACTGGAAAAGGGAGCTCAATCTGCTGTGCCCTCCATCTGCTCCATCCTGAGTAATTTGTACCCGTTCACTGTCCATATTCCTGCAAGTGAATCGCACCAAAATAAGAGCCTGGATATCTGTTCAGTAGGACTACCTGTTATTTATCGGAGAGCTTAATCAACTTTTCTACCACCTTAATCCTGTTTCTCAGCTGGACAACCATTCTGGGATTTGCCATAAAGAATGTACCTTAAATGTGGTGTGTATTTACTACAGTGCTGCCCCCCTAGTGATTTCTTGTGTGTTTGTGTGTATCTCAGAATAGACTGAGTCTGATCTTCAAGAAATATGTCTGCCGTAGTAATACAATACCTAGATGTTCCTCCTTCAGGAGCATCAACTCCAACCAAACACTTCTGACGAATTGAGATCAGTCTATACTGTGGTGGAGTTTTAGCCCATTGTTCGTTGCATGACTGCATTAGTGCAGCCACATTCGAGGGTTTGTGAGCATGAACTGATCTTTTCAGGTCCCACCACAACATCTAAATGGGGTCAGGTCCAGAATCTGAATAGGGGCAAAATACTGTCTTGTCTTTTTGAATTTAATTTGAAATACAACATATCACCTGACTTCCAGCCTTAATGTTCTTGTGGGCCAGGAGTGGCTTTCTCTTCATCACTGGATCTGTGGAGTTCCAGAATCTCAGAAGCAGCTTTGGATCCCTTCCCAGACTGAATCAACTTCCTGCTTCTGAAGATGCAGGGACTTTGGAATTTAAAAAATCCTTCAGATTCGTGCACATTCTGTAAGAGTAGTAGTAGTAGCAGAAACACAGTTTAGTCTGCTAAGTGAAGCATCTAAGTACTTCTCCTGCCTATTCCCTGTCTCTGCTTCATGTCCGTCATGCTGTCCGCCATCTTTGTTTGCCCATCCATCCCTCTGACATGATTCCACACAGGTTTTGCAAGCATGTGATCATGGGACTTCACTGATAAGCATCCATAATGAATTTTCTTCTCTAAGTCAAGATTTGAGCCATGCAATTGCAATTGATGGTGCACTGCGCACACTGCTCTAATCTTCCTGGGAACGAGAAGCAAGAATGGTTTTAGATGACTCACCCACAAACAGAGAGGCAAAGCAGAGCAGAAACAACACCTATGGAAACAGTGTCACAGAAAAAGAGAGAGAGAGATCAGTTTGGTCAAAAACAGAGAGAAAATTCAGAGAGAGATATTTTGCTCTGCTGACAATCATCACAGTGATGCAGCAATTCATTCCTCAACTGATAACCAGATAGATTAATTAAATATAGATGAATTAAACTTGAGTAAATAAGGAAACTGGAAAGCACTCAGAGAGCACACATTTTTGCCAAAGCACAACTGTACCCAAGGTACAAATTATTATAACCACATATGATAAAAAATACCTCTTGGTTGAATCTCATGCAGATCTGTCAATGCATTTTTGAATTATTGACAAAAATCTTCTCAATGTTAATTGTTAAGATTATTATGTCTTCTTAACAATGTCCATTAAACAAAATCTGTCCATTTTTTTTAATGGACAAACACACAAAAAAACAAAGGTAAAAACACTTTACATGTTTTGTAAAAACATGACCCTTCTCGGCCTTCTTAGCCCTTCTTCTATCTGAAGAATAAAATAAAATATTTAAAATGCAAGTTAATGCAAGGTGCATCCTTTTAAAGTACTTTCCCATTATTGCAAACGACAGAGTAACAGGGTCATGCCCTTTGGGTAGCAGAAGTAATGGAAACATGGACCATGAGATGGATCAATTTACCAGTTCATCTTTGGTCGTGACCTATGGTCCAGAGCTCTGGGATGTGACTGAAAGAATGGACTCAAAGATATAATCGGCTGAAATGAATTTCTTTCGTAGGGAGGCTTGACGCAGCATGATGGATGAGGTGAGGAGCTGATTTCTTTGCAGGAATAAATCAATGTTAGCTTATTGATTTCAACTGATGACACTAAGTTGCTGTCTGTGTTTAGATTCACATCCACATTTCAGGGAATAAATTTGAGTTTTTGATTCATCAAGGAAGTGTGCCCCCGGGTTCAGTATTGGAACCACTTCATTTCCTTCAATTGGTATGACTAAACCTTCATTTTTTTTTCATATCTGAAGGGGTTTATCCTAATACATAAATTAGTTAAAATTAGTTAAGTTAAAAACCAAACATCCAACTTTTTTTCTCTTATTTTTGAATATGTGCCACTTTTGCAGTTATAGATGTTTTTCAGTCTTCATTTCAGAGTCGTATAGATGATGACAACCGGTAGCTCCATATTCAACATTGTTCATGATGCTGTTAAACGCATGCATATTCTTTTTTTTCTCTGAGTTTTTTGATTTCATTCTTTTATTAATAGAACAGGAAATCTTAGGGAGCTCTTCTTGGTTTATCCTGTCTTTGGAAAGTCCCATTCGGACTGGATCCAGCCTAAACACCAGGACCCTTCCTTAGTGGTTATTGGTTATCCATGTTGTTTGGATTTCACCATTTGTCAAGTCTAGCGGGGGAAGTTTGGACTTGATGAGTCAGACTCCAGAGTATCAACAGATCGCTGTGTTCTTCAGAAGGAACAGACCACCAAAACTAAAATATTTGTTTCTCTATGCCAAGCCTTTTCATATCTCCTTGTAGACAATCAGGACCGTCTAGATCATTGTCAGGCATGTCTGATCTTCAACAGTTAAAATCTGGGTTATTTTGTCAAGACTTTCTGAAAAGGACCAAATGAGATCCAGCATTCATAGGTGTGAATGTCCCATCCATTCCTAAAAAAAAGGAATGGATGGATGGTCCCATTTGAAGTTGAACAGACACTAAAGCAGGGTATGCTGTAGGGCCTTGCTACACTGGGACTGACACAACAGTATAACTGTCTCCTATGATGCGTTAGATCCAGTTTAAACCGAGCTCCACCCGCTCATCTGAATATGGTCACCTTTTTCTTCAAAAAAAGGAGAAATGATTACGACCATTTTTCCCAAATGTAAGGCCTACCAGTGCTAATATATCTCCTGATACATCTGGCCATATCTTCAGGGATACTCCTGGAATCATCGGGGATTTTTCAACATCATAGCCCCTGCTCCAGACGACCCAGATCAGACCTAAGCTTGTGTCCAGAAGGAAAACTAGATGTCGAAAAATGTTTTCTTTGCATATTTCATTTCTTTGGGGCACTCAATAATTTGATATCTTAGACACGCTCATTGTTAAGACTTGTGACAGTATCAGAGTATGGACCCACGTAAAGAAAACAAGGCAGGCAGAAGCAGAGCAGATGCAGTTGAGTGATTTAATGATTTACAGTAGATCCAAAATCCAAAAAACACTATCCAACAATCATTTCAGGGTTAAGGCCATAAAATCGGTCAATGAGAAAAACAATAAATATCCAAGAAACAGTCCAGAAAACAGGCAGGGTCAAATACAAGAAATCCAGAATAATACATGCTTAGTAAGGCAGGCCAAAAAACAGGAAAAACAAACAAACATGACAAGTAAACTAACTGTACACATGCAAACCGGAACATCTGGGACATGCAACGATGAAACCTCAAAACCCGAACTAGGAAAAAGGACAACACAGAGTTAAATACACGGGGTTAAAGAGACGGTGAGACACAGCTGGAGAGGGAGAACACAGGTGAACATGACGAACAATCACACATGAGGACAGTAGAATCACATTGGAGACAGACACGGAGAGGGAGGAGGAACACAAGTGAAAACACACAAAGACTGGACGTGAACAGCGAAGGTGAGAGATAAAAGACAAAAACTAAGGAAAACAGGAAGTTTAAAGTAAACAGAACAACATTGATAACACTTTCAAAATAAAACCGGAAACAGAGTTCAGGATAATGAAAAGGTAACCGAGAAAGTAAAATGTGAGAAGTACTGCAAAGCGAAGAAGACATAACACAAGGAAATAAAATAACTGCACAGAGGCGTGACACTAATTTTACTATAAAATGACAAATAGTCAATCAAGTCTGTAAACAGTAAAAGAAAAGACTGACTTAGGTAATTATTTCATGATGAAATGATAATCATGGAAAATAGTAGGTTTTAATTCCCTTTTATAGTTAGTATCTCATTACAAAAGTGAAATATCTTAACCGTTTAGGTAAAGCATGTGTTTAGAAAACTGATTGACAGCTATTAAACATTTTTGGTTGCAGCAAGTTACATCATTCTTTTTAGTAAGAACTCCAATGCTTTAACCTTCAAAAATTCCTACTAATTAAATTGGACCTTCTTAATGGCCGTGGTTAAGCCTTCCTCCTGTGGTGTCCCCCAGGGATCCATCCTTGGTCCCCTACTCTTTAACATATATATGCTGGCACTGGGTCCTATTACAAACAAGTTCAGTCACAGGTGGCACACTTAAGTTAATAAGAAATACAGACTCAAAACATGCTCAACCAAACTGTTGAAAGGATAATAAAGGGTAAAGCACAGCTGAATGGTTCCACTATGGTCACTCATAAATCTGAAATGTGTATTACCCATGAATAACCACATTACTCATGAATCTTTCACTGCCTCTTGTTGACATGCATAAACATATAAATAGTACAGTAATATACAGGAGCTGCCATCAAATGTCTTCTCAATTTCAGTCTTTGTATGTGCAGATGACATGTGGATATATATAAACCTCTCTCTGGTGGCATTAGCCCAAATGCTTCTACTGCTGTTTATTAAATCAGTCGCTCTTCATAGAAACATCAGTTAAAGATACCATAATACAAATGTCTGTTATTCTGCAGCCAGTGGGGCTCAATTATTCACAGCATCGGTGACAGACACTGCCTTATATTTAAATCCAGCAGAGCCATCCCTTTTTTGGTGCCTGCTCCTCCTAATCCTTTCCTCCACATTTCCATTTTCTTTGTGAAATTTCTCAACCAGGGTGTGAGGAACCGAAGTAGCAGTCCACTGAGGCTGGTTCTGCCTGTGTAGTCACTGAATTTTCTTTTCTTTCCATGGAGTGCTAACAAACTGAATCATATGGAAAACCTTATGTTTCTGACATAAAATGACCACTGCCGTTAACAAGATGTATGTATTTAATGATAACGTTCAAATTATTGTTTTTATTTGACTTAAATGTTCATATCAAATTGAAATACATAACCTGTCCAAAATTCAAGTCAATAAGATTATCAAAGCCGGAATTACGAAAACCAAATAAAAAAATAAAAACAATTGAAAAAACAGAAATGTCCCAAGTGGGACACAAGGCTTAAGATGTTTGGATTTAATACTATTTTTCAATTTAGTGTTCATATTTATCTTCAAAAGCCAACTGGGTAAACCTTGGAAGTACCTGTAAGTGTATTGGGGCCCGTTTCAGCTGAAACAAGCATTTCCTGACATCTCAGTTGACCAGTTATAACATTACAAAAAACATCTCTCAGCTTTCTCATGACCTCACACTCATTTGCACCTGTCACTGAAATGTCTTTCTCTATGTTTGGATCATTTGACCATCAGTGCCACGCATCTGCTCTCTCCAGATTCCGTGTTTCCGGTCCAGTCCTGCTCCAACTAATGATTCTGGGAGGATGACAACTTTTCACAAGTACATTACATAAAAACCACAGAAAATTTAAATAAATTCACAAAGATACTTAATTGACAATCATTTATATATTTTTAACATCTTTTGGTATCTTGTTCCTGTTCTGTTCCTGTAAAAATGTCTGTTAAAATCAGGATTAAAAAAAAAAAAAAACCCAATGGCCCAAAATAGTAAGATCCAGTCGTCAATCAAGAAACATTAACTACCTTTATTTTTTTAAGGTCTGGTCATGTTGAAAACAGAATTATGCAGTAAAAATACAATATTATGATTAAAAAAAAGAAAAATACTGTCGTATTTATGTCACCTGCAAGAAATAACTGAATTACAGATTTTTGCTGGAATGTACTTGAAATTTTACAGTAAAACCATTTAACAATTTAGCAAGCACATTCCTTGATTTCTACAGAAAAAAGACATAACAAATATGTTGTATATTTGGTGAAATACTGTTTGATTTCATTTAATTTGATGTAATTTTTCATAATATTCTGTCGTTTTATTTAATGTCATGTAAAGAGGTTTACAGAATATCTATTTAAATTTTTTTTCCTGGTAAATTACCATAATCTCTCGCACACGGTCACTGTAGTATTTAATACATTTAAATACTGGATTATACGATATATGGTATTATTTTTCACCTTGTATTACGGTCCGTGAAACAAGACAAACCTTATTTGCAAGACAAGATAGTCAGTGAAGACTTTCTAATCAGATCAAAGCATCATGACGACCAGAGAGGACAGTAACTCTACTAGGAAGTGAACACAGCTGCCTGTAAAGGTGCATAGGAGAATCATTCACTCAGCCTCCTATTCACCAGCACCAGCGCCGAAAGCTGAAGAATCAGCTGGTAATGAAAGCTGATTGAATTGGCGTGATAAGTTGTTGTTTGCGTAAAAATGATTGGTGACACATAGGACAGTAAGGGTAGACAGTTGATCCAGTAGTTAGGAAAACGGAGCATTTGGAAAAAGGAGAGATGTTGACCTAGATAAAGCTCTTGGCAGCTCCACCAACAGGTACAACACTTGAGGGTGACCATGCTGAGGCAAAGAGGAAGTTGAGAAAACTGTCAGGCTCCACAGACATTGGATCGGACCAGGCCTGAACCAGGAGACAGTTTAGTTTACCAATGGATCAATGTTCCAACTCATCTGTGGTCATGAGCTCTGGGTAGAGACAGAAACAATGACATCACAGATACTGACAGTTCAAATCAATTTCCTCTACAGAGTGGGTAGAGCCGTTACAGTTTAACGGCTCTACTCCTCAATCTGTTTGGCTTTTCAGGCACTTCCAACTGGAAAGAGACCTTGGGATTGATCCATCACTAAGGAGCAGTGGACAAGCCCTTTGAAGCACTACTGCTTAAAGAGCCTACAACATATAGATTGCAGAGGCAGTGTGGGAATTCATCGACTGACCTTTCAACTGGGGGACGACCATGAGCCAAACCTTAAAGCACTCTTTTAACAAGAAAAAAATCAGTCTAAAATTATTGATGAATTGTGGGTATTGCGTTTGTTTTTTTTACTCAGAGTGTGTGTTTCGTAAAGATAGCACCATAACAAAAGAGCAGCAGGGAGTGTAGCTCTGTTTCCTGGCCACACAGTGCAATCAGACCATGCACTCACGCCAAAACCCCAGCTCAGTGCAAACATGGATAAATGCTCCCAATGGGCCAGAAAAAGCAAAGAGACAGCGAGAAAATGAAAGTGGAGGGTAAAGGATGTCTCGGAGAAGAAGGATTTCTCTGGCTGTAAGACGACAGGTGTGTAGCATTGATTTACAGACGGGATCTTTTCTGTGCGCTGTTTATTTAAACCTTATCTCTGGGAGGCTTCAGGTGTCACAAACAGGAAGTATCGGTATGGTCTAGAGGTTATGTGTGTGTGCCAGAACTTCATATTCATGTGTTTGTCTCCCGACAGGGACATGAGCGAAATGCTCCTGTCTCCATTACTGCCTGTCTCTTCGTGCAGGAGAGCGTCTGAAATATTTACTGATTTGTGGCTGCTGTGTAGGACAGTGACCTTCCTCACTTGCTCACTACTTCGTCCTGCGTCCTGAGACAGAAATAGTATGAGAAAAGCCAGCTCTTTTAATAAAAATCATGGAAAGTACTCATACTTCTATTATAAATACTATATGTTTTTTTTTTCCTATACACTGTAAACCAAAAATCTCAAATTACTTAATTGAAGTGATACGTGAAAAATTTGTTAAGAATTTCCTATTAACTTGAAAATTTAGTTCGACTAACTCTTTGCCTCCCACTGTGTTATGTAATATGTTATGTAATATTATGTAACTGGTACATAAAATTATAACAGACATGTTCTCGTTTGCTGCAATGTTCTTGATCTTGTTTTGTTCTGCCATATTTTAGTGTACCTTCTCGGCTGTTAATAATTGTTAATATAACTTTGACAGATATTTTTTTGGCAATAAACACAAATTATTGCCTTTAAGAATTAACATTGACAGGATTTATTAACTAATGAAAAAAGCTTTCAGATGGCATATATATAAATATAACTTAAATGTTTCATAATGTGATCATTAAAAGCCAAAACATACTAAACATATTCCCACGTTCGGCCACTATAAATACACCTGCACCAGAAGATCATCCTGGAACAACACGCCGACAGGAGGCAGCTGTCAGCAGCAAATTTTTAAACAGGCTAATTTTTCAACAGGCTAATTTTTCTATAATCTGAAAACTACATTCTCGCCTAATAACATTTTGAATCTACATTCAGACGATAAAGAGTCATTTTTACAGTCTTATAACCCAAAGCTGTGAGTTCTCTCATCCGCCGGGGCCAGAGCTGTTGTTTCTTTGGAAATACATGGGGGGATACGTGACTGTCCAGAGTCTGCAGAAGTCAGCACTGACGCAAACTTGATGAAATTGGTGGAGCAAGTCCACTTCCCATTACTTTGTTGATGTGGACTTGAGATGTGGAACAGTACTTGGGCTGCGACTGATAACGTTTCAAGAGTCCACGAAGCCGCAAGACCAGAGAAGGATGCATATTGAGAATCTGCTTCTGTTCCACCATCTTCCCCCTCTATGATGTAGGAGTGTGTGTTTGTGTTTGTGTGTGTGTGGGTCTGGGTTCCCTGATTGTTGAATGTTCTCACCTGTTCCCTATTGTCCTCATTACAGTGTGTATTTAAGTCAGTGTCCTGCTCGTCCTCTTGTCAGTTCATGTTGTCTTTCCTGTGTTTTCTCTCTCAGTAACCTTCTGCTCCCTGCATTAGTAAAACCTGTGGATGTTATTTTCGTTCCTCTCATGGATTATTTTTGGTAATTTGTGATTTTGGATTATTATTTGGTACATTGTTATTTTCAACTGTTTTGCCTTTATTTTCTTAGATATCTACTGACGCCCTCTAGATATATTTCCCATGCCTGTTTTCGTTGAGCCAGAGTTTTCTTATTAAACCATATTTGGTTCACCTTTAATTTGTTTGTGTTTTGGATTGAGTTTCCGTTTGAGTTCTGCGTTTTGAATAAAGACATAACATGTTTGCATGCTGCGGTTGTTATTCCATCGATTAATCCGTAAGATTTATTTTACCGTCGTGCAATGACATGAAATTTCAATTGTATATACTCAGAAGGGGTGTTTCAACGTCACCCTTTCATTCTGATTTGCTTTCAATTTTTTCAAAATAACGGGGTCCATGTAGACCCACCTACTGAGCACTCTGCAGAAGGTTGTGCGTGAGGATCTGTTCATAAAAGGAGGTGACATTGTTTCCGGAAACATGTTGCTACACTGAGAAAAGGCCTGAATGACACCAAAAAGGCTAAGAGATTAAAAACGTATAACTATCTCTGGTTCAGCCTGACATGTACTAGCAGAGCTGTGCTAGATGAACAGTTAATTGCATGCTTCAGTGTGATGTATGCTCTGGCAGGCAGAATCTGGCACGTGTGACTGACACCTGGTAGATTGGGTGACATTACATAGTACACGCAATATTTTTCATGTTTTACTGCCAAAACAGCAAACTGAGTGTGAAGCTACCGACCAGAGAGATCTAATAATGGGGAAAGTCATCCTCTCTAATAGCCTAGTATTAGGCAGCTATTACCCTGTTAGAGCCCGTCATTGTCACTAATGAGGCCATTGGAGCTGTAATAAGGCCATAATGTAGAGCGGAGAGCTGGCACATTGAGCAGCGGTGGAAAAACATGGAGTAAAAGAAAAAAAAGCAGACAGCTGGAAGTCTTCAGTGGAGGCCATTCGCCAAAAACGCACAGGCTTTAGGAGGAAATGAATGTGTTCTCTGAGGATGTATCGCATAACTGCAGTATCCACACTATACTGCTCCAGCACTGATAGCTCACTGGCAAACATACCCAGCACCAGCATATTTACACACTGAGACACATTTTAACAACTCCAATCCCTTAGGGCAGAAGAGTGGAGCCACCTCTACCCACTCAAATACAAGGACCGCTAACTTGAGCTTGGATCTGATCCGTTCGACAGGATGGATGTCAAATCAAGCTATAGTTGTGCCCGTGGTTCCTCTTGATTAAGGTGTTGTCTGTAAGATTATCCAAGTGCCACACAGGGGCCAGATTTAACCTGTTCTGCTCATAATCTTAAATTGAGTCTCACCTAAATGAACTACCCAAAATAAACTTAAGGCTATAACATCATAAATGTGTTAAGACTGTTACTACTGCATGAAGTTTGATAGAAATAGCACAGGTATGTTGTTCTACACATTTTTTGTGAGATAGGACCAGAGGGGCTCTCATTTGGAACAGTTGGATAGCCAATATACCAAAAATGAGATTTTAACCCCGTAGAAGGATTTTGGCTGCCAAATACCACCTATGTCTACGAGGGAGAGACGTTAAAGGGATTAACTCAAATGTAGCATTGTGCACAATAAGAAAATTGCAAAAACTAGGTAGAATTCTTGATTATGGACTTGTCGGGAAGAACAGAAACCTCAGAATGGAAACCAAATCTCGACTTAGGGTGGGCGACCTCTGCCTTGACCGGTTGGGGTTAGAGAAAGATAGAGAACAAGAGAAGAGAGAGGAAGTGACAAGAGTAATTCATGAAAGCAATGTCACTGTTGTACATTCTGTCCTGGGAGGAGGTACAGGGGAATGAGTCACTTGTGTCAGAAACCAGGGTCAGACGTATACCTGTGAGAGGATCCTAGTTTTTTGGGAGCTGGAATATTCATGTATATCAAAATCGGGACAAAGTCATATTCTGGTTAATGAAGTCAGGATACAATGTTGAGCAAACACAAACATAGAATACTACGATTCTGGCATGAATGAAAACATACACTGGTTTCTGTGGATTTGATCGAGGGCATAAATGCATTTTTGTGTGGGGGAGACACCAAGAGTCATAATTCACAATTACCTCTCTAATTTTGATTTAACATTCCCATGTAAACATCTACAAATTGCCCCTTCCAAAAAACTTACAATAATCAAGTTTCTCACCAAATTTCTTACATGTTGTAGGATTTGTTACTAAATAGACATTGAACGCATCATCCTTTATAGCTTAATGCTATGTGCACTGACAGTTACTATAGCAAACTCTCCTGCCAATGTCAACATCAAACATTTGTTTTTCACATTTTAGCATTACCAGAGTCGCTGTTCAGAAATCACACAAAATAGAAAATTCTTAATGACACCAAAAACATCCTGTAAGCATTTCATTCTTTCATTATGAAGATTTAATCATATTGCCTGCGATAATACTTACTTGTTGTGCACTGAAGCCGGCCACACTTTGATATCAGCTAGATCAGGAAGTGAACGGGCATCAGCAGCAGAGATCCTGTTTAGACTTGGTTTTAAAATGTGTTTTGGTTGTCGAATCACAGGTGAACAGTGACCACGTCCCGAATTACAAGCATAAACCAAACCACTTGCTGAAGTGGTCTGGGACGCATTTCACCACATATCTTTTGTAGCGTAAACATCAATGTGTCCTGATGTGTCACCAAAAAAGGATGTAATAGGAAAATACTTCATCAGTGCAGGCAGTGTTGTTTGTTTTCAGATTTTTGTCTGTGGACCTTGGACATCGCTATCGGACTTGGCGGTTGGCATGAATTACTGTATAGATCGCGATGGCGACTCAGGTAGAAGATGATGATGATGATATGGATTGTAATGAGTGGACTCCTGTTAGTGGACGAGTAGACACGAGAAAAAAAAACAAAATAGGAGAGATAAAGATTGAGGTTGTACTGGAGTCAAAGTAGAAAATTAAGCTTGTAGGACAACAGTTCAGATGGAGGCTGTAGAGTTGTTTGGAAAAAAAGTAGAGTGACAGCAATTTAAAATAATCATTAGATTCAGACAGGAAGATAACCAAATCAATCTAAGTGTGATAGCAAATGTCAAGTAAATTGAAAAAGTAGTGAGGAAAATTGAAATGTCTAAGGGCTTCCTGATAACGAAAAAAGAAAGAAAGAAAATGAAAGAAATTGGAAGAAGATGGTGTGAGAACAGAGAACAGTCTTGGTGGAGACAGAGTGAAGATTTCCCGTGTATAACAGGCCTTCAAAATGGGAAATGGGAAAGCATAACACAAGTAAATTTGAAACACTGTTGGCAGGAAAAAACAATAGAGCATGTTATTTTTCCGAAATATGAGGCACAATGGAGGCATATGACTCAAGACCAACTAAGAAAGATACAAGTACGGGCTAACGATAATATTAACTATAGTAGTAATTCTACAAGAGGAATCATATGAATGTTATTAAATATGTTACAATAACTTAGAGCAGTGGTACTCAAACTTTTTACATCGCGTACGACCTCAGAATATATCCGGCTCTCCCAGTACCACCATAATGATCCATTTTAAAATACATTAGTAGAAGTAGGTAACCCTATTCAGCTAAACGTAGTTCAAACAGGAAGAAAATATATTCCCGATAAGAATACTATTTATTTACTAGTCAGCCACAACCAAACAAAGTGTGAAGGAGTAGCACTAGAACTGGCACTTAAACTCTTTCACATGATTATAATGCAAAGGGCAGCAAAGGGCAAAGGTACGCACAGATACAGTACACAAACATACAGTATAAAGACTTACAGTACGCACACATACAGTACACACACATACAGTACACACACAGAGCAGTGACAACATTAACAATAAATACCGTTAGTCTCTGTAAAGCACATTTCAAATGTGATGTAACTGGAGTCATATCTTCTTACTGTTTTTCCCCATTTGCTGCTGGTTGATGCTGTTGATTCAGGGATGCTGCTGCGTTCAGCGTCTTCCACCGTAGTTCTAGATGGCTGCTAACAATATTCTCCTCCTGATCCACACTTCTCTTCCTAAAAGTTCACGTTTGGAGCCATGATTGCATTGTTATTAAAGCACTCGCAATTTTAGCTTCCTCCGCTTCCTGTCTTCTTGTAAGCGGAGCGCCACAACCCAACTACGTAGCAGGATGAAGGATGTCTGAATATAAAAACCTACAGGAAGGACTAAACTTATTTAAAGCCCAATGAATTTATTGCATGGTTACAATATTTTCATTTTATTCATCATTGTATTTTGATAGTATTATACATTTTTAAACTTATCTTATTTAATCTAGTAAAAGTAAGCAATTTCAGAGTCTCCTCCGTTTACCAACATAGTTTGAGAATCACTGACTTAGAGTAACTGATTTGAATGTGAGAACATGATTTATTTAGTGCTTTCTCTCTCTCTCTTCATATATATATTCATCTATTCTGGGGGGTGGGAAGCAAATATGAGACATTCTGATCCACCCTCCATTCCGGGCAGTGGTGGTAATTCATCCTTTCATGCACTGCCAACAAACTTCAGGAGTAGAAGAGTGTAAATCGGTTCCATTCTTCCCTGACTGCATTACTGACATTGAAGGACATCAGACGGAGGTTTATGCTAACAGTTATTCTACTAGATCTTGATAGCCACTCTTCCTATTTTGATTTTCTGTTCATTTGTTAAGGTAAAGTTTGGCATTAAGTGATGACTTGGGTTACATGGTGGGCTGCTTTTGTGGACTGAGACTCATATTTTAACCAGCTTTAAGAGTAATTGACTTTATTTGTTCCAGGTAACAAGCCGGATGGGTTGCAACATTCATGCAGTTGGTTGGAGTCATTGGTGGAGACTTAATTTTCTCTTGTTGTGTTCTATTAAATTAGATTACATTTTTTTACAACACCTTGTAGTTGATTTGCACAATACTGGTGGTATTTAATGATTTTGCCTCATAATGCACTGTGCTCCCCTTATGGGCTTCCCTGGACACCAAGTAATTCTTCATAAGAGTATTCTTTCTTAAATAAATTAATTGAAATTTATTTTTGTAAATTAAAAAAATGATTTTTAATACTGTTGTTGCAACCGTTTTTAAGACATTCATTTTGGACCCTTGAAATTAATTTCAAAAAAATTTCCCTCCTCCGTCTTCTGAAGAAGTTGTGTAATTATTGTATCTTTTTTGGGTGAAATTCCCAGGGTGGTATTGTCGGGTTCCTTGTTAGCTGGGGTTTTTTCAGTTCTCCTGATCACGTACTTAAATACTTCAGTCGCACAGCTCACAGACGTTTCACATTTGTGCCGACAGAAGATGATTAACAAATAGACTTCCATAATAAGTGCACACACACACACAGAGTTGCTGTGTAGATGACATCATGCCGGGCTGATTGACTGATGCTGCAGCTGCAACACCCACACATTCACACATGAAGCACTCAGAACTTTTGGCCGGCCCGGCCCGATTCCGAGAGTAGCAACTTTCCCACGCTGCTAAATTGGAGCAGACGGTCCTGGAATAAGATATAGGGAATATTTTAATAGAAGACAGACAAGTCAAATATTTTTTTTCAGTTATGGTAGTCCAACACACTCATACTCACACAGAAGAAAGATTCACAGATTATGTCACTGCATGCAGTCATCTTGGTTAGTTTAGGAAATAATGGTAAGTACCAGTAAGAGGGGTTCAGGGTTCAAAGGTGGTTTACAGGTTAGTAAAATACAGTATTAATACTACCAAACATACTCTATCCAAAATAATCATTCCTTCTGCCAACAATGGTCAAAGGGTGACATGTGATCAGTGACATTTTTCTTTGTCTTTGTAAGCAAGATATCTCAAAAGGTTTTGATCAGTTAAGTGGTGTCCCCAGACCGGGGCAAATTTACAAATGTTTTTAACAACTTATTATGAATCCTACCATGACAACATCAAGATTCATCCTAACCAACACTACATTATCTGCTGTAATTGGTTTGATATGACGACGACATTACAACAGATGATCTGTTATTATTAAATAACAGCCATAAAGTCTCTGGCACTTTGACTCTTCAGGGTGATTGTGATTAAAGGGTATCTGCTCTGAGCAGCAGCAGGGTCATCGCCCTTCTGGAGTCTGGATACTGGTGGTGGTGGTGGCTTTTGACTCTGCTGAGACTGATAAATGATGAAACTGATGGATCTGTGAGGACTGGGCAGAGATAGGAAGGGGAAGGGTACCCATACTAGCAGTATGAAGGAACTATAATAAAAGGAGGGCCCAAGAGTGTGCAAGGGGATAGAATTCTTAACTGAAACTTTGCTAGATTTTCATTTGGTGGAGGTCTGCTCTAGAGTTTCAATGGAACTTGCTAGTGGGTCGGATAAATCAAGCGGGAAGAGACAAAATTTTGTCCAAAACTGGCAACGTAACACTTTTACGAGAACCAGATGGTGATAACTAGACAAATGGGTCAGAACATCTCCAGAACTGCAGCTTTTGTCAGGTGTTCTTAGTCTACAGTGTGGCATGTGGGGAGGTAATGTGAGCCTGTGTTTTACAATAACACAGAATATGCAGTTTACTCGCAAACTGCTGAAAGAGCAGATAGAGGTGGCTTTAATGTTATGGCGGATTGGTGTATCTTGCACGACTTTTGTACCAGAGAAGGCTTTATCGGTCACAAATCTGTTTTCTCTATTAATAACTCCTTGTTGTCTGTCAAAGACTTTCCCTACCACTTGAAGAATTGTTCAGTGTGAGGTCCTAACTATGTAAAACAGCAGCTGTGGCCGCCTCTCCCAGCGGGCAAGCCTTTAAACGTGTAGCAACTAACTGTCGGTGCTGTGAAAACAAAATGTTCGGATGCAAAAAGGCAGCTTTGGTTCTGATGGTTAAGTGTTCCTCAATTCTTTTGCCAAGTTCCAAAGCTGCATAATGACAGTTGGTCAGAACTGAGTGGGTTGAAATGGTTTGACCTCATGAAGCCTGTATGTTGGTTTATTCAAAAGTTCATAAAATTAGAATTATATATGAGCTGCAACACTCATGTCAGATTAGACCATAGTAACAGATTTAGATAACTACTCTGCAACGGATCAGGACCCTCAATTCATCCAATGAGGTGTTAGAGGAGTTATATGAGCACTTCAGTCCCACCAGTGGGACTGAATTGACTCCCATCAATTATATTTAGATATGCGGATGATTGAGCTCAGTGCAAAAGAGCCACGGCCTGTAAATTAATCAGAGAATGTAATCACAGCTTAAAGAACAATGACTCCCCAGGGAAAGAATGACATTTCAGTTTGTCATTACAATGGAAGATGTTAGGAAGCAAAAGAAAATGTTGTCCTGGCATCAATGTGTTGGAGGTACAACCCAGCTTTTAAGGGAAATTGAAAGCACCCTATAAACCTATTGTTAAAACTAAAAAGAAGGGCAACTGAATAAATGCTGCTTAGAAGCTACTTCAGTGGAGAGAAGTCCTTTCTAGGAGTTTTTGGGAAGTAGTGGCGTTCACTGTTATTCTCAGCTCCTGTCTCTTCTTATCCACTTCCCCTCCTCCAGCTGTCCTGTCATGTACTTAATCCCATTCTTGGTCCACATCCTCTTCTTTCTGCCCTCACCACCATGAAGGGATTCCAAACATTCTCCTCTGTAATGTGGAGAAAGGAGCTGAGAGGGTGAATGATAGATGGCTAGATAGAGGCTGAATAATTAAAAGAAACAGCGGCAGATGGGACTGCTTTGGGGCAATCAGATGGCTCCGTCTGGATTCTCGCCTCAGATCACCCTAGAGAGATGGAGTCTGCAGATAAATGGTGGGTTGCATGCTTCTATAGGTCCATGTGCATCAGTGCGAGTACTTAGACATCAAATCATAGTGCAGGCATGAGCTGCTGTTTGTTTTCTCGCACCCAAAGTTGATAGATGCTCGCTCGCCTCATATACTCAGAAGGATCTGGTGAACAGAATGAATAATAGAAGGTGACTGTATGTGTTTCTTGTGTTTTCACTGTGATGGAGTGGTGATCGGGAATGGAGCCGGCTAAAGTAATAACTTCATATCTATCTTAGAAATGCAGAGTTCTGAAGTCTAGAATTTTACAGAGGCTTTTAACTTTGAATACTTGAATAACATTGAAGTTGTCTAACATTTCTATTTCAGGAATTTGATGTATAATGTTAAAAATATGAATATTTTGAGCATGTCTTCCATTCATACGCAATGCTTTTATGTGGGAAATGTGAATATACAGCGTAAACTCATTGTTTGTTTTTTTTTATATCAAGCCTGGCCTTAAATACATCAATAAAATTATTAACAACTTTTAAGGCTGCTGTAGTATTACTGTGCTTTTTCCTAAAACCAGATTCAATAGTAGATAAAATATCTTATATATATTATAAATATTTTAAAATATTTTATGTTTGTTTTTAAAAACCTTCTCAATTGTTTGCTCACCAGGGACTCCAGACACTTGGCCAGGACAGACAGTTTTGAGATGGGCCTGTAACTGTTGGTCACTCCATTTGAATAATGGAATCATATAGGCAGATTTCCATATTGAGGAAAGAGAGACAGACTAAAAAGATAATTTAAAGGTGGTGTATAAGGAGGAGGGGAATTATTATGTGGAACAACGAGGGGATTGAACATGGAACCTGAATCAATAAAATGTCCATCAAAACAATCAAGCACCTCTTTTCTGTCATAGATTACTTTTGAGTCCTTCACCGTTCATGGTGGAAGCTCTGAGTTGTTTATGTGGCCATTTAATGATTTAATTGTCTTCCAGAACTTCTGGGGGTTACTGAGGTTGCTTGATGTTTCCGTCAAAAAAGTTGGGCCCTGATTGCAACTGTGATGGCATTGCAGAGTTTTCTGAAAATTAGCCAGTCAAATTTTGAACCAGTTTTTCGCACCCATCCCCCATTGCACACTTGAAGCAGTTAGGATAGTTTGGGTGTGAACAACCCATTATTGCGGCCTTTAATTCTGAATATTTTTTAGCAAGGGTGCATGACGACTATTTTAGAAAAATATGTTATGAAAAAATGTTCTATATGTGTTCCACAGTAATAACGAAGATTCTGTTTCCATTAAAATGATACAGCTCATAGATTAATCCTTGTTCAGAAAAACGCCTCATTTCTTTTTTATTCGCAGCTTTGATTAAGGAACCTTGGTGTTTCTAACTGTGGCAACGACACAGTGGACACTAGTACACACAGAAGCGGCAGTATATTAATGTGGAACAGTGTGTACAGTGTACGCCTGGCTTAAAAGTCCCTTTCGGGAAACTTTAAGTGGGCCTTCATTGGACCTTCTAGCAATACAATGATAAAAGGAAAAAACTAAATTGACCAAAAAATTGGTTTAGAGATCACAAAATAAAGGTTTTGCCTTGGCCTTCCAAGTCACTTGACCTGAAACCCACTAAACATCTGTGGGATGTGCTGCAGAGGAGAACCACAAGTATTAGCCTCACAATCTGAAGGAGTTGGGGGGTTTCTGTATGGAAGAATGTTTTCAGTTACTTCTCTGTGTTCTCAAACCTCATCACACACTACAGAAGGAGATGTCTATATAGTTTTTTTTCTTATTTTACCTGAGTTAAATGTAAGATTTTTTTGAATATAGTGAATTAAATATAATGGGTATAGACACTAGATATAATAATTTTGGAGGGCACTGTGCAGACATTATCAACCTGAAAGTGGTGAAAACAGGTGGTTTACGTTCACGTTCCCTCCTTCACCCTAAGTTTACATTGTATTCAGGTTTCCTGCATATGTAATGCTAGAACTCAGGCTAAGCCATTTCATCTTGAACTCAGCACACCAGAGAATCTTGTTTCTCAAGAGTCAGAGAGTCCTTTAGGTGCTTTCCTGTAAACTCCAGCGGGCTTTCCTCTGTCTTTAACGGAGTTAAAGGCTTCATCCCGGCCACTCTCTGATAAAGCCCGGATCGGTATTGTGTTGCAGTGATGGTTGACCATTCCCACAGTGAACATTGGGTGCTTTGTCACATCTCCTACCAAGGCCATTCTCACCAGTGTTATGACCCTGAGGCATGAGATGTATTTGCTATGAAGCCGATGCTGCTCCCCGAAGAAACCCTTTCAAGTTACAGGTGGAGGCTGGGGATTGAAGGAATGAACTGATGGTAACCTTGGCTACAAGCACACTCTCTTGGTTTCCCTGGCTTCCTACCTGACCATATCTTTATATTGAGTTTGTTTTGAGTTTTGGTGGGCTCTTTCCTGTATGTAAGAGTATTAAACTTTGTTCCCTGTTTTTAAATATTACTGTAAATAAAATGCATATTAATGAGAAATAGTCCAGAAGTTTTGTAGGGCTATGGAAGACATTTTATTTTTTTAAATTTTTTTCTCCTGTCTTGCTCAGAGTTTGTGTAACACCAGCACAGTTTGGGGGGACTAGTTCTAGGAAGAGTGTAGAAATATTCTGTAGTTTTCCATTGACCTTTGTCTCTCTCTTCTGCAGGCAGTTCCTGCCACTTCATGGCTTGTTTTTCTCTGATGTGCATTGTCAGCTGTTTCACCTTATACAAACAGGTGTGTCTTTCAATTAACAGAAGATGTTTCTGTTAACAGAAACATCTTCTGAGATGATTCATGAAACTCGTAAACCGAAACGAATTTCCCCATTCAAATGAATCGAAATCACATTATTTCGTTCCAAATCCCAAAAATATTCACTCGAAAATCATTTTCCATGTTATTTTATATAGATTAAAAGTAAGTTTACTAACAAATAGCAATGATAAATGTTATAAAAGCCGGCAGATCCTGCCTCACTTGACTTTGTCTCACTCGATTCCTTCCAAACGTAAGCGAGCGCGCGGACACTACCTCTGCGAGTGTATGGCAATCACTGAGAGCGAGCGCGAGGAAGTCTGACCCGAGATCCACTTGTTTTTCGTCTTGGGGCACACAGAGGAAGCCCACGTTCGCGTCTTCCACTTGTTCAAACAGGATGCTCGTGAACCAAAGCAGAGCACTCGTATTCCTAACAAGTTTCTTATGAGATACAGGTACTCGCTCGTATTGTAAAAAATCCGTGAACCAAGCAAAAAAAAAACGCTCGTAAAATAAATCACTGCTCGTAAAGCAAGCGAACATTTTTTTAAGAATCTTTGCTTGTAAATCAAAATACTCTTAAAGCAAGGCACTCGTAAACCGAGGTACCACTGTCTTTGCATGCCCCGCTGCTTGCCATATGTCAGCTGGGATAAACTTTAGCCCCAGTGATCCTGAATAGGATAAGGGGCTATGGATAATGAATGAATAATGGGGTATGGAGTGCTGACTGATGTGGGGAAATACTTAATCAGTCTGCCGGATGTTAAGGTCCAGGTCCATACAGTGAAACAGTCCAAGTTCAAACAGTGAAACAGTCCAGGTTTTCTCAGTGAAACAGTCCAGGTCCGTACAGTCAAACAGTCCAGGTCCATACATTGAAACACTGCAGATTTTCTCAGTGTAACAGTCCAGGTCCACACAGTGTCACATGTTCATACAGTGAAACAGCCCAGATTTTCTCGGTGAAACAGTCCAGATTTTCTCAGTGAAACAGTCCAGGTCCATACAGTGAAACAGTCACGGTCCATACAGGGAAACAGACCAGGTCCATACAGTGAAACAGTCCAGGTTCATACAGTGAAACAGCCCAGATTTTCTCTGTGAAACAGTCCAGGTCCATACAGTGAAACAGTCCAGGTCCATACAGGGAAACAGACCAGGTCCATACAGTGAAACAGTCCAGGTTCATACAGTGAAACAGCCCAGATTTTCTCTGTGAAACAGTCACGGTCCATACAGTGAAACAGACCAGGTCCATACAGTGAAACAGCCCAGGTTCATACAATGTAACAGTCCGGGTCCATACAGTGAAACAGTCCAAATCCATTCATTGAAACGGTCAAGGTTCATATACCTTCTTTAGTTTGACCATCACACTCACAATTTTGTAGTTCAAATGAATCCCAAGAAAATGTTTGATGTATTTTTAGTGATTCCTTTTGTTTTTTGGATTTTAAGGCAGGGATCCCCTCCCAGCCTATATCTGTTCAGAAAAATATTTGACTGACCTTCACAGGTCAAAGGATGAACGAACCATAAACTACCAGAGCCGCGTATTTCTCCACTGAAGATCAGGACATGAGTTGGAAAGATGGGTCATTATCCTGGTTTCACTGTAAACAAACGTTTGAAGTCAGTTCAAGGTTCGCCTGCAGCTTTCACACACCACGCTCAATGACGGAATCATAAATATTCCACTGATAAAAATAACGGTTCCCCCTAATCCTTCCATACAGTCCTAATTAACTGCAGGGAGGGTTTATCACGGTCGGAGCGAAGGGGGATGAATTCAATTATTCTAGGGGGAAATTGTTTTACACACACACACACACACACACACACACACACACACACACACGAGCTGTTTATAAAGGGGGAAGAGAGAGAGACACAAGATGAATGAGTGGCAGGGAAAGGTACACTTTTACACTTATATAATAGACAATAGCAGAAATCAAACTGTGTAAAAAAAGTACTTACAATAATTAAAAATGATTGAAAATGGATTCCAACCTTAAATAAATGCAAACACAGGGAGAGAAAGTAAATAAAATAGAATAAACAACAAACAAACATATACAAACTCAAAAAAAACAAAAACATACACACAAAACAAACAAACAATGCTACAACAACACCCAACAGTATTACTGCAATACACCTTTTTGTTTTAGAAAACTCAATAAATCCACACTTTTTCAAATTCCTCTGCTCTTCCTCTGGTTATATACGTCAGTTTCTGCACTACAGCACATGATGCCATCCCCCTCACCCAGACACTTAACGTAGGTATCTCCATTTCTTTCGAGGATAATGCATCATCCTCCTGGCCTGCAGGAGTCCAAAGTCAATCAAAGTTGACTGTCTGGAAGTGACAGTAAAGTTATGTGGATAGATACCTAGGATCCACAATTTAGCTTGGTGGGGGACTTTCAAACCAACAATATCTGAACAGCTAACCGTGGGGCTCGTGCTGATCCACTCTATTGAGGAACAGCTAAACTATGTAAACCAAAGCTCCAGACAAAAATCTAATGAAAAGGCATCCAGTGGTGTCCGTCAACCTGCCCTGTAGTAAAATGAAAAAATAATGTACGTTCAACCCGTTTAGTATAAATACAAAAGAACTAAAGTTGTCGCTTATAATCTCTTGATGAAGTTAAAAAAAATAATGATAGCAAACCGGAAATAAAATGGCTTCTTATTGTAACCTTTTTATGTTTACACTGCTTCTCAACTAGGCTCAGTGAAGAATAACAACGGAAAAATAGAAGCAGTAAAGGATATAAAGAGTTATGTGTCCGTTGATTATCTACTTGCCAAAATGGGCTTGTACCTGTGAATTTATCGGAATCAGTAGTTTCTTACGAACGTTGAGAGGGAAATAAAAGAAGAAGCACGGGGAAATTGTCATGTTAATCTGACTGGGTATTCAAGTCGTTGATAGAAATCTTCTGCTTCCTTTTGGGTAGAACAGACGTATTCTCCCGCTGTAGAGGATCCTCATCCTACATGGATTAAATTGAGATCCGGGAAAAGTTCCCATTTCAATTAACGTTTTCCTGATGGTGGCAAACTCATTTCGCTGTCGCACAGTCTCAGCTGATAGAACTTGAGCGAAAAAGAGGTCATACCCTTCATGTGTGTCCTCTGGCTGTTTAACTGAGCAGAAAAAAACCTCACGATCTTGAAACTTTAAGAATCGAATTTGAATTGCTGTGTTCTGGTCCGATATGGAAAGAGCTGGGGTTCGATGGACTTTGTCCAAGGCGAAGGATCTGTATCCAACACCAGCTTGTTTTACTCCATTATTTATCGGAGCATGTTCTGACCTTTCCCTGCTCCTCACCTAATCCCCATTGGTCCTCGTTACTCCATCTATTTAAATCTTGTTCCGTCTATTTTATGTTTGTTTTTATTGAACTTTGTTTCTTGACAGGAGGTTTTTGATTACCCTGTTGCATTCTGCCTATTTCTGCATTGAGTTATAACATTATGAACACAGTCTGATTGTTATTTTCAGTTAATGCCTTATGCAATCATTAAAATGCACTTTGAAGGTTGTCCACCATTGGGTCCTTGTTTTGAAACACCAACCAACGCTGATCCACTTTCAGGTTGCTTTTCTTTTCCTGTTTCAATCATCAACTTAAAGGCCTTTTTACTCCACGTCTGTCTCACATTGAGACGACCAAAAGGACAAAAGGGGAAATACCTGGGATGACTGTTCCAAATGATACTGAATAAAAGCTGAAATAGGAAAAGTTCAGCATGGATGTAAACGGTCTTGAAAGTGACTTGAGGTATGCATGAGTTCAGAGCGTCATATATGGAGTATTCGTGGAGAGAAAGCTGGGACATTTCGGTCTAGTTATTTTTATTTATTCAATAATTTCTGGTAATCTTAGCTTTGATAATCTAATTGACTTCTGTTTTGGAATAGTTATGCTTTTTTGGAGGAATTTTTGTCAGACCTTTATTTTACTTGCATAAGATTATACAACAAAACCTGGTGTGATTGCTAATAAAAACGATATATACTAACACATACTCATGCATCTTTTTACTATAGTAAAAACAATATAAGAATGTTTTCAGAGAGCTGTGAAACAGTCAAAAAATGTGTAATTTACGGTAAAACACTGGCAGCAGAAGTTGCCAGAATTTTGCCATGAAAAAATATTGTCACCATGTACAAGGCTTTAAGTTTTGCAACTTAACATAATGTTGAGTTGTTTTGAAGTTACATAATAAATTACATAAAATTGCAGACAATTACAATACCTGGAAATCAACATTATTTCACAAATAAATATAAAAAACTTGTTGAAATGATATGGTCAATGCTAAACATTGATTATTTAGTTTTCCTATCAATATCACCTTTAATTTAGACAGAATAACACTTTTACGGTAATGAGATGCTTGTAATATTATGGCATGTTCCCGTTAATCTTACCAAAGGTTGTATTGTCACGGTAAATTATGTGTTTTCCAAATATTCTGAGCATAAATAATAAAGTTGTTTATCATTTTTGATTTAAGATTATTCACCGTATCTACTATTAAATATATACACATTGGAATATAATCCTTTATGGTTTATTTCTTACCGTAATTTCTACAGACAACTTTTACAGTGCATAAACAACTATTGCATTGTGTCAACATCATGTGAATTAAATAAGTACTGCACATAGGGTACACAAATGATACTCTTATTTCTTTAATTTGCATTTTTGTATTGAGCATAAGGGAGTTTCAAGGGGTGCTCTTCATATTTGGCGAAATTATTTGGCTGTGAGAAACATTTCAGAAGCTTTGGGTAGGTTCTGTTTTTTTGGTTTTTGTTCTGGACTGTTTTTCAGTTTATTTATTGTTAACAGCAGCACACAACTCACATCTATGGTGAGAGAACAGAACAAACCAAAATAAAAGAGGTCTTTTGAGGACAGCGGAGGATATTCACCGTCCTTTTGAAATGTTCTTCCTTTCTTTCCTCCTCTCCATTATCTAGTGACAGGCATCCCTTGCTCTCTTTGTCATGATGGATGATCCTCAGCTGATTGGCTCATGCTGATAAAGCTTTAAATGACTTTATTAGGAATCTCATTGCCCCACAATCCCCTGAAGAAATAACCAGCGTACAATCTCTTTTAGCAAACTCCTACTACTGCTTGGATTGAATCTGGAAAAGCCGGCCTTCTATTCTCAGGACTGAGCCCTCTGAGTTCTTCTGAAAAACACTATAACAAATGTATAAACCAATTAACAGGACGGCTTAGGCCATCAAAAAAATCTTCTGATGTCAATGAAGAAATCAGATCAGATCCATCACTTTATCAGTCCTAACCCCACTTTAGCAAGCTTCTCACCTAGATAGATTTTTATCAGTGGTGCCCCATCCCATCATGAGTTATATCCCTGGCTGACTCGGCTTTTGTGGCCTTTTTCTACACTGTAAAAAGTGTACATTAAAAATATCATCAAAAAAAACAGTCAAAGGGCAACAGTGAGAGATGGTTAAATCCAAAACAGCAGTAGATACTTGTTGAGCGGAGGCTGTTTAGTATTAGTATTTTGACTGATCCGGGGGCTGGTGACTGATCTATTCACTACATATCTGAATGTAAAAACTTGCCAAAAATCATCTATATTTTTCAGGAAAGAAACTGTGAAGGAATAATGCTAAATTTAAGTAAATTTTACCTTGAATTGGGCAAACAGGGATGTGTGATTAACCCGCAGATATTGGGACAGATAAGACATTGGACACGTTGGAGCTTTTAGCAGCAGCTTTTCGACGCAAGGTTTTGTAGATTGCATATTCATCATTTACCACATGCCCTCAAGTGGTAATTTATTAGATATCCAAAATGGTCGCACACTGGCGACTTGATACATTCTTTGGTGGAAAGAACTCTGGAGTTTTAGTTTCCTCTAACATTTCCATGCATCTACACTGCACACAGCCTGAACACACACAAACAAACACATATATAAGTTGAGAAAAGAGCTTCACACATAAGTGTCTTGCAAGATATCATTGAATTCTTACAATATAACACCATGTCGTTACTAATCACAAAAACGATTAATCCTGACATCCCTTTTATTGATTCACTAACAGCAGGTTAACTTCTGGTACTGAAATGTTGGAAGCAACATAGTAAATCCCAAACCTAGACACTTGGTCAATGTTAGTCCATAAACAACCACTGGTGTGATTATGCTGCAGGAGTAGGATGTGTGGGGGTTGTGTCAAAGCATCAATATCTTTATTAATAATGACAGGGTGCTGGAATTGTTTCCAACAGCAAAAGCTTACCAACACACAGCTTGAAGAGTCATATTATTCCAGCAAGTTTTTATACATGTGGTTAAAAATCCAGTTATGGAGTGTCAATGTGTGAGAAAGACACTGAGAGGGAGAAACTATAACTGCTAAACAGTAGAATTTAAATCTGGATAAGCTGATTATTATTATTCCAGTTGCAACCATCGTCATCCTTGGTTCTACTATACAGCAATAAAGTCCATTACAGAAAATAAAAGGTATTCATTAGCTAGTAGGAAGGTCATTTGTAGTGACTAATGGGGATCCAAATAAAAAAACTAAAATGAAAATAAATTTTAAAAAAACCTGAACCTGAATTATATACCCAAAATAAAGTGAAAATAGCTCCACAACTATCAGGTGTATTTGCATTACCTTGGTGTCTATGGAAGAGAAAAAATTTTTTTTAGATAAAAAGGCTCGAACATCATTATATTATAGTGGTACCATGATACAAAACAAATAATTCATGTGCCCAGAAACTCTTTGGTAACAACTGCATTTGCATATTTGATAGAAATTCCACGAAGTTCATGTTATTCAACAAAGTTTTTGTGGGATAGGAGTAGGAAGAGCCTCCAGTTGGCAAAGTTGAATAGCTAATGTATCCAAAATGTGCCAAACTTTTTTATTTTATTTTCCCAGTAAGGGATTTTGGCTGTAAAATACAGTGGACATAAGCAAAAACTAGGTGGAAACCCGTTTATTGGCCTTCATGGGAGAACTAGTGAAGAAAAAACTAATTTCTCATGGAATCTCCCTCAACAGCAGCAGCTGTAAGTGAGAGCTGGCAGTGGGCTGGTTGGAGGAGGAGGAGGAGGACGAGAAACAGGAAGATTACTGCAAGATCCCGATAAAAATTACCTCCAGTGGACGAGTGGTGAGCATGTTTCTGACCAAACTGTCAGAAACAGACTCCATGAGGGTTTCACGAGGGGCCCGATGTCCCCTACATCGGGCCTTTTATTGATTCACCAACATCAAATACCTCACCAATGGAGCACCAGAATTGGCAGGTACTCCATTGGTGCCCCGTTGTCTGCACAGATAGGAGCAGGTTCACACTTAGCTCATGTGGCAGACGTGAAAGAATTGGGGGAGACCGTTGTGAAGGTTTTGCTGCCTGAAACATCATCTAATCAAAATGGTGGTGCGTCGGTGATGGTCTGGGGTTTTTCTTCCCAAGACCCCTTTCGGATTCGGTAGCCTCATCGACTATAAACGCATAATAATAACAAATAAAATGCAGCTCACATAGCTGGAGGAGAGCGACAGACTCTTCCTTTGCAGATTTAAATCTGTCTGGCACTGTAAGGCAGCCAGATCTGCAGAAGTATGCATGCCGAGGCAGCTGGAAAGGACAGGTTAAAAAAAAAAGGGGAAAAAAAGGAACACCATTAGGAGTTGTTGGGATGAGATTTACACCAGTTGGATCAGACTGTGATTCGAGCTGGTCATTTTGATTTAAGGGGTGATTAAGAATCTGGGTTAATAATTTTGGTTTCAATTGACCGCTCCTACGTCATTTTGTTAAAAACAAATTACTCTATGTATATCAATAAAGATTTTTCAACTTATTGTAATATTTGTTTCGTCAAGATCCGGTCTGGGATGGGAGGTATAAGACTGATGAGACACATAAGAACTGGGAAAGAGTTGGGGAATCTAGATTAAGAAAAGAGGTGACAGTCAAGAGCAATAATATGGTTTCAGGCCAAGAAAGAGCACTACAGACGCAATGTTTGCTTGAAAAGGCCAGAGGGAGTTGGATTGTGTCTTTGTGGATTTAGAGAAAGCGTAAGACAGAGTGCCGAGGGAGGAATTTTGGTTTTGCATGAAGAAGTCCGTAGTGACAGAAGTATGTTTCAGTGGTACAGGATATGTATGAGAGCAGAGAGGTGTGTAGTAGGAGTAACGGATAGTTTCACGGTGGAGGTGGGACAGACTAAAGGATCGGCTCTGAGCCACTTCTTGTATAATGTGGTGATGGACAAGCTGGCGGACAAGGTCAGGCAGGAGTCTCCGTGGACTATGATGTTGTAGTGAGAGCAGGGAGTAGGTGGAAAAAATCCTGGTGAGGTGGAGGTATGTGCTGGGGGGAAGAGGAATGAAAGTCAACTGCATATAAGTGTGTGAATGAAAGAGAGGCAAGTGGAACGGTGAGGATGCAAGGAGAGGAGGTGAAGAAGTACATGAGTTCAAGTACTTGGGGTAAACAGTTCATAGCAACAGGGAGTGTGGAAAAGAGGTGAAGAGGCCAATGAATGCAGGGAACCAATCACGATCAAGTAATTGTTTTTTAGGACAAACAGCTGTTCTGGAGCTTGACAAGAAAACAGCTTTGCAGCATTCTCCAAAACAACTGAAGATAAAAAATTTTTTAAAGAGGACAATGATTCAATTAATTGACAAAATATGTTAAATGAGAAACCGTACAACCCCCACAATCTAATCCAAGACTCCAGAGGCTTTATTTAAAAAACAAAACCTCACTATCAATCTGAGGGTTGCGTGAACTGGAAAATGTGCGGAGAACAAGAAACTCCAGGTGCGATAAATCACATCTTATAGCAGAAATCGTCTGGTGACGGATTAACTGCTGTTGAAATTTTCTATTCATCTTTTTGTGAATATCAAAGAAAGGGTTAAGGTCCAGTCAACTGGCTGACTTTTCTGACCACAAGCTGCACTCTTCATAGGTCAGCATGACGCTGGTATCTGTATAAGAACAGAAGACATCACTCAGCAACAAGCTACATAGGAGAACTTTTAGAATCAGATTTCATTTGTCCTGATTCACCCTTGTCTTTACTGACTGATTCATCTGGGCTCCAGAGTTGTCCACCACCTGGTTGATACTTTCTAATGTTAACTCTTAAGACTCGCCAAAGTTCCCCCACTCACATGATTGACATAGCAGCTTCCTCTGACATGCTATACTTCCCTGGAAGCTGTAAACTAAGTGTAAGAAGGTGTTTCTTGTCTGAAAGTACAATGTAAATATTGTACGATAAAATAAGAGTAAGAAACTGTCGAGTGGCAACAATAAGAGACCGTGATTCAAAACAGTAGTAGATACAGCGACTTGTTCTAAATCAGGAAACAGTATTTTTGCTATGGTTGTGATTATGATTCTGCTGGTATGTACATTCAAATTTACAGAAATTAAAATTTAACCATTTTAGCAAGACCATTAACCATCGGCAACCACAGCTGCCGAAACTTTACCTTGAATGTTATTGTTTTTTCTTTGTTTTGTTTTGACAGCGTATGTCGTGTAGTAGCGAAAAACACCTGACTGGTGTTGAAAGACCTCAGTTGACCCCATGATACAAAGAGAGTGGTCTAGCATCGTGGCATACCTCAGGATGACTCACTGCTCAAGTGGGGAACTTCCCCTGTCATCCTCCAGAGACTCGTCCCTCTCTCCTCCTCTCTCCTCCTCTCTCCTCCTCTCTCCTTCTCTCTCCTCCTCTCTCCTTCTCTCTCCTTCTCTCTCCTTCTCTCTCCTTCTCTCTCCTTCTCTCTCAGTGTTGACATTTCCACGGTGCGATGAGGGCACATGTGATATTTATGTCCTGCTTCTCTCTCCCCTCCCGGCTCACTGTCAGACACATTTAAATTGAAAACAGATAGATGTGCGTAAAGTTAGGTTACGCTTAAAATGGTGGTTGTTGTGGGGGGTGTCTGTAGTCTTGAGGGACATTGTGTTTCCACTGCTGCGCGGCTGCAGAATGGTTTTATGGTTGGGTGGGCCCCAGGGCTTTAAAGTTGATTCCAATTCTCTTAGTGCTGTTCGCTCCATCATTCGCTGACAAAGTCTTCTCAGCTATTAGTTCCATCTCCTTGGCTGATGCTACGCCAACACACATTTTCTCCTGCACATTAAAACCACTCTACTGCAGATACATCTGCAGATTTACATCACATACACTGTGCAGAATAATGACTAATAAGATTAGATGTATATCCCACTCTGAATATATGATGCATCCTCTTGGTTTAAAAGGAAGATAACGATTAAACTTTTATAACCAATGGTCATTTTTAAGCCTTGAATGAATCACATACCCAAGATAAACTTAAAATAGCTCCACTACTATCAGGTGTATTTGCATAGCTTTGGTGTCTAAGGACAGGTAAAACATAAAATGATTTATTTTCGGTGTCAGTAAGATTGTACCTATTACTTAGGTACAATCTCACTATGTGCGAGTAATCTGTGATTGAACACAAAAAAATACTAATATTTCTATCGTCACCTATAGCATCATAATTTGACAGACAAAATCAATGAATTTACTCCAAAAATCTTTGATAACTACTGCATCAAATGTGATCTAAATATAACAAAGTACACAACCTATTCACAAAAGGGTCACAAGTCAGTGTACTTCTAGTGCTGGTACCAATAGTGGATAAACTGTGTCAGGAAGGGCATCGGACGTAAAACCTATGCCAAATCAATATTTTGGAACATGAAACTGATTTCCAAACCGGATCAGTCGAGCACCGGGTGAACAAGGATTTCCACAGGCATTGTTAACCAGAAGTTTACCAGCAGAATATGCTACTATTGTTAGGAACTTTCCTGGGGTTTAGCTTGGACCCAGGCACAGACACAAGACACGGCAAAAAAATGTATTATAAACAAGAGGGCACGAGGAAAAAGCAGTGGATCAAACAGGAACAAAAAAAAGGATTAACTTACAAAACACTGGGAGAAGGCTGGGACGCGTGATGACACGGGGGAACATCATACAACAAACTGGCACAGAAGGGAAGGTAAGGAAAGACTTTGTACACTGACGTAACGAGACAATGAGACACAGCTGGAGGGGAAACACAGGTGAACACGATGACCAATCACGAAACCTGATTTCATTATTGATTAGAATTTTAAAGTCTTTTATTTCATATATGTGTGAAGATCTATACGGTAAAATATCAAATCTAACATGGAAGACTTGTTTTGTTTAAGCCTGCCTAAAGTCTAATTGGACTGCATTGGAATGAACGTTTTTATGTCGAATAAAAGACATCGATGTTTTGAAGTTTATATCTATTCATTGATTCACACACCTACATAAATCAATTTGAAACTTAATATTTTTTAAAAAGTTCTCAGAATAAATATGATGCACTTGTTCCTTTAAATTAAATATTCAGTTAGTATGTAACACCAGTGGAACAATAATCTGGTGGGCAGCGTATCTAAGAACCTCACCGCATCGGACCAGGTAACACGGGAACAGACTGTGAGCCAGTTCATCTCATATTATGGGATGTACATGACATGGGTTCGAGCCCAGCCCCTGTTGCAAAAGTCTGTTGGTCCTTGAGCAAGACCCTGCAATGTCTTCCTCCCGGCGCTTCAAAGGGGCCGGCCACTGCTCCCTCAGGGATGGGTTATGTGCAGAGATAAATATCCTGACATTGTACTTTAAATATATACTGGGTAACATGTGATAAATAAAGGAAGTATATTATACCTTGTTTTTTCTCAAATAGTTCCTTTTCGATTTTTTAAAACTTTTTAGTTAAACTTTTTAGTTAAACTCTATTTAGCTTTTTTTTTTAACAAAAAAATATTACTTCAGACATTACTTCCTAGCCGTGGGTCTGATTTAATCTAAATCTAATGCATATGAATAAAGTTGAAGGGGTCTTTGTTTTATATATAAATTATACTCTAACTTTACTCTACTAGTTCATATTTCACTCACTAGGTGGAGCTTTGTTTAATAAAAATGACTGTGGACACAAATTCACATTCAATTGGAGGAGTTCAATCAGGGGGATTGTTTCTATAACTATTGGGGACTTTTCGGTGGTATACCCTAGTTGTATTACAGTCACATCATGAAACAATCATTCTATGAATTTGCTCAGAAACTCTTTGATAACTACAACATCAAATTTGACAGGAATACCACAAAGGAAATATTTTTATTTGCCTCACCTTTCACACATGCTCAGTCTCAATTACTTCATGGTTAAATATGACTCTCTCTCCATTCATCTAGTTCTTTCATGCTTCATGTTTCCTGGTCAGGACCGTTTTGGAGTCCCTGCAGATTAGCAAAACCAGTTTGGTGTGGGTGTATTTGTGTGTCTCTGTCAGACTTCCACTGGTTCAATTATTTTCTTTTTTACCCACATGACAGGTCTTCACTCATTCCCAGTGTTGTGACATTTTGTAGCCGTTGATTGTTCTTATCCTCCCCATCTTCTCTGTACAGTTCCTTTGCTGAGACGGTGATGCTGAGAGGGCTACTTAGTGGAGGTCACCCCAGACCGAATGATCCCAGCACCCCTGTATTCATTTATTGGACCCAAGTGCCCCAACTCAAGTTGACATTCATTATTCATCCAATGAAAATATTATTTTATGATGATTCCCCTGATTTATTAGCCGGGATAGCAGCTCAGTAGCTCTGTGATTGATTGCCATAGAAGCTCACAGAGACGTTAATAGCATCCAGAGGAGGATTGGCCCATCACCCTGACTTAGTGTGCTGCTGTGCCACCCAGAGGTTTGTGGTTTTTACTGCATAAACTGAACTTTTCAAGGTCCCACCACAGCATCTCAACAGGGTTCAGAGGCAGACTCTGACTAACATCCATTCAGAGGTGGACTTACTCTTCCTCTTGGGTCATTGTCTCGCTGCTTGGCCTCGTAGACTCTGACCTGACCTTCTCCTTCAGTAGAATTCATGTTTAACCTTAATTATGGTGTGTCCTCCTGTTCCTGAAGCAGCAGATCATCTCCACAACATCAAACTGCCACCCCCAAGTTCGACTGGAGGTGTAATATTTTTCAAATGGAATGCTGTGATTGGTTTACACCAGACGGAAAGTGACCCTGTTACTGCCCCTATTCAAAGCATGGCTCAGAGGAATTGATGCCACCAATGCTGCCGTTCAAAGTAAGATTTGATTGAGATTGCAATGAAATACTTACAAACTAAATACAACAGGAGATGGGAGCTCTTGCCAAAACTAACAAAGATGGAGAGGGCTTCAAACCAACCACGCATGGGCCATCAGATATGAGCCAGTCCCCTAAACTAAATTCACTTTCTTACCTGAATGGAAACAAAACCGACAACAGGACTGTCAGTAGCTCCAAACTCAAGTTTATAATGAATTAGACAAAGAGTGTCTAAGGAAGGTGAACAAAGGGTCTTCCTGATGAGAGAGGGTTTGCCGTTCCACCCCATCAGACTATATACTCTTTAGGTGTAGAATGTTCCTCTGTGTCAGCAGTGGCTTTCTCCACACCACTCTCCCATGATGCCAACTTAGCCCATTGTCTTTAGAATAGTGGAGCCATGACCTTTGACCTTAACTGAGGTGAGGAAGGCCTGCAGTTCATTGGATATTTTCTTTGGATGTATTCTTCACTGGGCTCCTGGAACAATAGTCAACCTGCACAGAAGTGGGCCAACTTCCAAAATTCCTCCAAGTCTTCTCCATTTCTACATAATGTGTCTCACTGTGTTGAACTGGCCTCTTGTGTATGGTGGACACTACCTCCCAGCCAATGTCAGCAGGGATAGGATTAAGCTCCCGGCGACCGGGAATAGGATAATGGGGTACAGGTAATGGATGGATGAATGTCACGGTTTGGGTCTGTGGAGTCCCTGAACCGTTCAGAAATTGAAGAATTTCAACCACCTTCTGGAATTTCTTTTTATTGTGGTGTAATGTGTCTCTGGAGGGACGTACGAGACAACGTCCTGCTTCTGAAGATGATCTATTTAAGTGATATTGTGTTTAAGTGACTTTTTAAGAATTAGTTTCCAAGGGGGCGGAGCCTCTTTCAGACTCTTCTTGGATACTTCACCCTCGGGGTGGAGATTTAAGTTCCAGGGCATCAGGTGTAAAAACTCTTTTATTTCTTTTACAATAACTCCAAATAATCTATAATCTGGAACACATTTTGCACATATATGAAAACTGCTCATATTTAAACATTTCATTTTAGAGAGATTTCCTGTTGGTGCCAGGTGCTGTGTTCTGTTCTGTAATCATGTTATTTGGTGTTGATGTTTATCTGGAGCTCCTCTGTGCAGGAGAAGCCCCCCATCTGTGGGATAATAAATCACTGTACTGAACAGCTGATGACAATGGCTGTGTTATTCTCTTACTTCAGTATTCGATAATGTTCCCCTTTGGAATTATTCTCTAATCCAAGACCTCTTGATGAGAACAGGTTGCAAATGAATACCATTATAAAGACTGATTGATTGATTTGCTAAAGAACAAAATCTCATATGCTTCATTTTAGTTGTAGTCATTTGTCAAAAAATTCATAGTTATAGTTGTGATTGAACTGAATAACTAGTTAAAATGTATTGGCTCTGTTCTCTTTATTTTTTACTTCTTTCTTCATATTTTTCAGCTGTTATAACAACTAATTGTTTATTTTCAAATCATCATTCATTCTAATAATAATCATTTTAACAGTGCATAATGCTACTTTTTAATAATACCCTTGTTTGATGTCATAGCAAAAGGTCGCAATATGTGTATGTAGCTCCCCCCAGGGGATAAAGGTTGTGTTTTGCAGCCTATAATGTGCAAATAAATGTGTTGAAATCACATTTATTTGCACATTTCGGGTACATTGTACAGCCAATGTACCCAAAATGTGCCACAACGAATGAGTGAATTTACCTTTTCCTTAGTAGAGGTCTGAAGTGCCAGTGAGCATTTTATGGAGGTGAATAGGTTTAAAATAGGTTCCCAGTAAGAATCCGGATACACTCAGCAGAAATAAATGTCACGCTCAGGCCGAGCTCTCACACTGGCTTCAGGAATCAGAAGCTGAAAAGTCCGAACGCGAAAGTAGAGCTAGTTTTAATTTAACTTGTAGCCAGGTAGTCTATGTTGATTGAAGAAAAAACAGACACCAATTGTTTGACTTCTGTCGTATCTTCATCGAGTCAAGGGTGTGTTGAAACTCCTTTTCTGACCGAAGTCAGTAAAAGTTTGGTAAAAATATAACTAGAAGAAACAAAACGCAGACTGGTTAAGACGCACAATGGATGTTCATGAGGGCAGGCCTGGGAAGAGGTGTTAACCAGACCAAAACAACAAAATGATGTGAGACCCGATAAGTTAATTTCACTTAAATATAGAGATGAAGCTGATTGCATTGAAAGTGACTTACACAATTCCGTAAGTTAATAAACAATGATACTTTACAGCTTGTGCTTGATCAATTTAAGTGATTTATCCCAATATTTTAAATTTTTAAGTCACTTTGACTTAAAAAACTAAACTAAATATCTTAATTACCATTAAGATGAAGTATGTCATTTCAAAATAACAGATTGTTCACTTTATGTTATGTTAATGTTTTTTTAAGTCAAACAAAATCTAAAAACCTCACAATAATACAACTCAAAAATCGCATGATCGTGCACTTTATTTATATTTCAAAGCAGCATTTAGTACTTTTAACTAAAATAGCCACATATTCACCAGGAATTAAACTTGTGAACACAGATCATTCGAATTTAATGTCATGCCTTTAATTCAGTTACAATACTGACCGCATCAGGAAACGTGTCGGGAAAGATTCCGAAAAAATATAACAAGAGGAGGGAAACTGCAGATCAGCTTTGACGCAGTATAAGGTGTGACTAGGAAGAGGTGTTAACCAGACGCCAGGACAACTCTGATTGTTTTGGTTACACTTCCTTAATAGATGTTTAGTTTTTCTTTTGTTTGAGGGGCAGTATAGACGAGGCAGTGACAGTAACAGGAAGACAGAAGGGAGCCAGTAATTTTTCTCTGGTAATCGGAAAGTGGAACTGCAGAGAGAGAGGGGCGGCTGATTCCCAAAGAAACACTAATAGATAGAATCAGAAAGGAAGACCGTGTGAAAGTGCCGACAAAGCAGGTTCTTTGCTTGAGGTGCGTGTTCCTTCAGAAAACAAGCTGAGTTCCGCTGAGCTCACAGCTTCACTGGCTGTTACCCCTGAACACCATGGGTGGACACCCTGCCCATCCTGTCCCAGAGAGAGGTCTCGTCTGACGGGGAGGATGGAGGGACAGATGCTGCGTCCCAGCAGGATGACCAGGAGCGAGGCAGGAGGCAATGTATGCAATTCCTGTCTGGCACACAGACAGGTTCTCACAGGAACAAGTCACAGGAAAAGTGTGTGTGTGTGTGTGTGTGTGTGTGTGTGTGTGTGTGTGTGTGTGTGTGTGCTCTTCTCTTCCACCCGCCTCCCTGCAAGTCAAAATGTGGTGGGGCATCAGGCATAGCTGGAAAAAAACTGCAATGCACTAGGAAGTGATTTAAGGTCAGTGGTACTGTATGTCTCACACAAACACACACACACACTCACACTCACAAACATGCAAGTGCATCATAAATGCTTTTTTGCAGGTCTGTCGTAAAAGTCAAGCAGCCTGTTTGAGACCGAGCATCACCTCGCTGTCTATGAAACAGTTTCAGCTCCCACAGACGCCTTTGAATATCTGCATGAATGAAAGATAGATTCTCTTCTGCTGTCACACTCAAACTCCGCCCTCACACTCATGCAGAATTCCACCGAGTTGTTTGAGATATTTCTCTGCAGCTTTATCTTTACGGTCACGATAGAGGTGATGAGTTCAACACTGGGTTTGTTAGTTTCAGCTGTAAAACGTGGATTGGACTTCTAATGTTACTTTAACAGCTTGGTGTTTGAGGGTTTCCTGCACTAAAAACCCAAATGCTCAAACTGATAGATTAAATAAAAAGAGAAGTGGAAACTTAACATTTGTTGAAAATTGTAGTATTAACTTAAAAAGATTGAGTACCAGTTACTTTTTGTATCCCTTTGTGTTAATCAAACTAATAATTTTTGAGTAGGCTATTATATACTCCGTTGCAAAATATGTAACCTATAAATTGAAATACACCGAGTACCAGTAGCATCCTCTTCCTTTTGTTTTAATAAGATTTGTACATTTTGATTAATGTGAACTCTTTGTCACTGATGTAACCATGGCTTAAAATGTTAAATTCAATCTCAAAATTTTGACAAAATAAATAGTGTCATCAAAAAATCTTCTGAATGTTGTTATAAAATGACGACTCTGGCAGATACAGAATAGATGGAATAACTATATACATGGCCATGGGCAGCCTGGTGCCTGACATTGAGAAGGTTCTGGGGTGAAATCCACATCTGGCCTATGAGTTTCCATGTGGCCCCCCTGTTTGTGTGGGGTCTCTGGCTCCCTTAGTTCAAAAACATGCACTATGGTTGAAAACTGGTAATTTGATTTAACTGTTATCAAACAAACTTGTTAAGAGTAATTTATATTTCTAAAAACAATGTATTTCAGGTACTTACATTGTCTTTGATAATTGGTTAGGACCTAAGTTTTGAGTTTCCTCAACTGATTCGGTTTTAGTGCCAATCCAGCGGACTGACTGCACTGTGTCCGTGGACAGTTAGCATTCTCTGCCTGGGCTGTAATTTCCCACTTGAGGGCTCCACTCCCCTCCCAAAGACAGCTCAGGTGAACTGGAGACAGCAATTTGCCAGAAAGTCTTTGTTCCATGATCGTCTGGAGAAAGCTGCCTCTCTGACCTCCCACCTCTCACCAGCTCAAGGACATCGGTGCAGAGGGGGAAATAGAGCTGGAGTCAGGCTACAAGTGAATTTCAACCCGGAATAAGCCCCACAAGCAGCCAGAGGAAATCTGGTCTTGAGCTCTGATCCCAGTGTTGATTTTCAGGAGTAGAAATGTGGGTGATTACTTCAGTTCTTTTGGAAAATGACTTCATTAGCTAATGAGAGAGATGTCCCAGAGCAGCAGGCGGTTCTGCAAAGCAAAAGTAAACATTCAAACCCATAAGCCTTAATGCTTATTTGACTTAATGCTTTTCAAAAGGCCCTTACTCAGCTACGTAGTTCAACAAGAACTTTGTGGTATTTCCTGTCAAATTTGAAGCTTAAGTTATCAAAGAGTTTCTGAGCAAATTCATAGAATGATTGTTTCATGATGTTACTGTAATACAACTAGGCCAATGCTGTTGTCCCCGACCGCAAGGGTATACCACCAATCCCCTGTGTTATACCAACAATCCCCCTGATTGAGATCCTCCAATTGAATGTAAATTTGTGTCCACAGTATTTTTTATTTAAAAAAAGCTCCACCTAGTGAGGGAAATAAGAACTAGTAGAGTAAAGTTAGAGTATCATTTTATGTATACAACAAAGACCCCCTCAACTTGATTCATATGCACTAGATTTAGATTAAATCAGAGCAACGGCTAGGAAGTAATGTCTGAAGTAATATTTCTTTGTTAAAAATCTGATTTAAATTTGTCTATGGACACCAAACCAAAACTGTCATAGTTTCAAGAGAACAATATGCCACAAGGTGAACTAATCGCTCCAAATTTTATTTCAACGTCACCAAAATATAATAATTTCTATCGTATGCCAAATCCCTCATCTCATGCTAAATCTTGCTAAGAAAGAAACAGATCTAACCTCGTTGGTGAAGGTAATTTCACAATGTAACAGGTACAAGGTTACTGAGACTGAATCTAAATTATTTTACATATTACCTGTCCATAGACACCAAAGTCGTGAAAATATTCCTGGTAGTTATGTTTAAGTTTATTTTGGGTATGTCATCCAGGCCAGACTTAACTTCAATTGACCATTGTGTGAAAAGATTAGAAAGGATCCTCTGCCGTGCTAAGGGCCAAATGGAGTGAAAGGCGTAGAAGCGAGATGGATGAGGTGTCCCGGGGTGCTCAGTGTGGGAACAGAATAACTGTAAGGGCACATAGCAGATCTGTGAACCCTGATCCAACAAAACAGCTTCAAACCAAAGGATTTAACCCTCAGATGCTCCTGCTAATGTACAGCCTTTAAGACGATGTGGGATGCTTCGTGTTTGAGCTAGCAGGTAGTGATATCTGCTGACTTCTAAGGGCTCTGGTGGTACCAACCATGCAATGTAAGCCTATCAGAAAAACTAACAAATACTCCTTAGTGGGGCTAGATCGTTTCTAGTCCTCATTTTAAGGTCCATTCTCATTTCATCATTCTACAGAACAGCATCAGGCATGTAGCGAAGGTGTAAATGTATGCCTTCATTCCAATGCTAACATATGTCTGGAAGGTAGGTTCTGATCTAAATGTGTGTCTCTGATGAGGGATGATATTCAGAGGATTTAATCATTTAGAAACTGCAGTAGTGAGCAAAAGTAGAATTTTACATTGCATGTTAATGTCGAATGTCGTAATGAGCTATTTAAACTATAAGCTGTTAATAAATTATATTTTTAAATATACAATAAATACACAAAATTGATATCTAACTTGTTGCCAGCTGTGAAGTTGAATGAGTTTGTCTACTACTGCCAATTATTTCCCTTTAGCTTGTTGAAAGACCAAATTATCTGATGACTGGTTGATCTTTAGCAAACAAAGGCATGTCATTTAGAGAGTGGTATGTGTTTATGTCTGGTGTTTGTTTTAGGAAACAAAGTCTCCCGATAGTGGTTAGGCATGTGATTGTAGTTACCAATACTAGACAGACAAAAGATCAACAGCTAGCTACAAAAACAAAAAACAACATGAGAAAATGCCTCAAAAAGACAGTGATGACATATAGTTCCAGGGTTCCAGAGTCCAACTCTGGAGAGTTTGTTGTAAACAATGACTATGCTGTTGTCCCCCGGGAGAAGGGTAGATCACCGAGAAGTCCTCAATCCCCCTGATTAAACTCCTCAAATAAAATGTGAAGTTACAGTATTTTCAGTATAATCTCGTCTCGAAGTCTGTGAAATGACTATTGGTATAAAATATGATACACTCAAGTTATATATCTTTGGTTTGATTCATATGCAACAAATATGGATTAAATTGATTGATAGTTAAGAAGTAATGTCCGAAAAAAATGTTTTTTGTAAAACAAATATATAAAAATAACTCCCCCTCCTGAGTAAAATGTGAATTATTAGAATAAAAGACAACAGACAGATCTCTTCGAGTCAATTCAAAAGCACCACATTTGGACTAATGTAGATCGATGGTTGAAAAAATTTTAGCCCAAAAAGTTTTGGAGATAGAGCTCCTGATATCTGAAAATATTGTTAAGTTGCTTTAAGTTTTCGTGCCTGCGGCTAAGCTAACCCGAAGAACTTTAGCCATGTATGGCAAGACAGTGTGTGCCGAATATAATGCGCATCATCATCTTACCGACTGCCTCACTCGTCTTTATCGCTAATCAGTTCTGCACAGTTTTATTCAAAGTTAAGATGTTTGGCATTTTAATGTGTTGCACCTTCTCTTCCTGTTTCCTTTCACTGTGCATTGCTGTTAATGGTTCAGGTTGCTCAGACAGACAGCTGGTTCCAGCTGGTGGTGCACTCTTTGCTGATTAGACCCATTTATCCCCAGCTTCAAAGACAAACCTGCTGGTCTGAAGATGCTTTATTGACCTTTATTCATCTGCTCCTCAAGAGGTAACAAGACAACCAGTCGGCTGACATCTCTGTGAAGGATGGTCGCTTGAATGTTCTCCTTAGTCTTTGGATGTTTTGCCTTTTCTTTGAGAACCGTTGTCAATTGAACGCAGTAGCTTGGGAAGATACTGACATCATCGTCCCTAAAAATCCCTTTGCTGTCGGGATTAGTGCCGACAACTCTGCCAAGCCTGAACTGGCTCCTTGGTGCATTTTGGTCGCTTAGCCAGACAATATATTTCCAACCATGACATTCCTCCGTGCAGCCTGAACTTACTCCTTATGAATAAGTTAGGCCAGTGAGTTGGCTCCAGCTCTTCCACAACTTGTTTACCTCAGTCTGCATTGCTCTGAGTCTTTTTTTTTAGGGTTGATTGAAAAGTCGAAGGTTTTGAAATCCCCGCCCTGAGATGCTCGACCGAGTAGGAGAGTATTTGGTGTGACTTATTGGATGCAACACTCTCGGCTCTGTACCTGGGCATCAATCGGGCGCTCATTTGTTAAGTTGGCTGCCATGTAAAGAGCTGTCTGGAACTCCCTTCAACTTCATGCAGACTCTTTTCCAAGACTCTTGAGTGCACCTCTTTATAACACGGAGAGCAGCTTCTGCAGCACCATTTCGATTTGGGGAATCAGCCGGTTGGATCCTCGAGGTCCGCTGCGTAACATTTTCTGCCGAAGTCTCCTTTAGGTCTGCTCTGTTGAGAAAATCCAAGAATCTGTACAGTTCCTCAAAGAGACAATGCATTTGCTCCAATTAAGTTGGTGTCTGGATCTGAATGGATTTTCTTTGGATGCCCCCTGATGGCTGTGATTCCTCGATAAGCCATAATGAAACTTTCAGAGGACATGGTGTTTATCAACTCTGTGTGGATGGCTCGGCTGACCATGCAGCAGAAGGCCACTCCCCAGACGTTTGGTGTCACTCTTTTCTTGACATCATCCTTCACCTGATATGGTCCAAAGAGGTCCACTGATGAGAATTTAAATGGTGCAGTAGGCTCAGTTCTTTCTGGCGGCAGGTCACCCATTACTTGTTGACATTTTCTTGCTTTTGCTTTCCTGCAGACTATACAACCATCAACAACTTTTGAGGCAATTCTCCTTCCTTTTATAAGCCATGCTTTACTTCTCATCCTCAGCAAGGTTCCAACCACCCAATCATAACTCTCATTGGGTTCCTCCCGAGCAAATAGTGTAGACACCCAGACACCATGAGGTAAGATGGGGACACTGATGTGATCAATCTTGAAGGCTGCACTCAACTTTCACATACTAGCAGCCAAGAGTGTTTATCTCTAAAGACAACCAACCTCTCCAAAGTGGTGCCTGGGAAGGTTCCACCCTCTTGCGCTGTCGGAAAAAGGTCTCTTAGGGCATCTTCAGGTTTCTTCACTGATATGACTCCTCACGACGAGACTTCCTCCCACTTTGAGTTCTTACTGTAGTGATTCCTATCAATGAACTTTTATTGCTGCTCTCCAGATCCATGCAACAGTCTTAACGAGCCGTGTTAGAAAACAAAACCTCTTGACATCAACAAGGTTTTTGATAATAACTCCGCAGCTGGTCTCCTTAATCCTTTCTAACTTTGGTTCTGTTCTTGGTTTTTACTCCCATTTTTTAGCTGTGGATCTTGTCAATGCTGCAACAAACGCCTTCTTTTGCAACTTGTTGATGTTCTCCTTGACACTAGCTGCCAGTTCATTGGCACATCTGTAAGGCCATTCACTCACCGGCACACTCAATAACTCTGGCGCATTTGGCCATACCTCATCAATGTCTTGTTGGCTACCTAATCTGATTATTTCATCAGCAATATTTTCTGAACCAGAATTACACCACCAGTCCTGCAATGATGTTTGAATCTCACCAATCCTGGATCACACAGTCCTGCAACTTGACTGACCATTCTCAACATGTAAGGGGGTTTGGTGTCTGGGCTCGGATTTGTTCTTCAAGAAGATCTTAACCAAGTATCCTTTTCCTCCTCCTCCTGGACATATGTATTGACATTCTGACATGGAATTTGGCTTCCTCTACTAAGTAGCCCAGGCCAAGCGTTTGTCATCACTGTCATGCATCAGGTTTGGTAGAACCATGGTCTTTGTGTAGTTCTTGTCCAGGATGTCACCATGCTCCTTCCTCCCACTTTGCCCAGAAAGGAGCCAAGGTTTGGGTTCAAACCCTCCAGCCTTCAAGATTTTCTCCACATTTTCTGCAATAGTTCTGAACTGATTGAGGTTGTTGTGGGATGTAAGAATGTCATCAACGTAGCTATATCTTCAGAAAACCTGCCTCTCCTTTTTAAAGTCAGAAAAAGGAGGGAGACGCTATGCCCGCTGTACAATACAACCCGGTGGTTTGTCCCCTACGTTCACTCGGTAATGAACTACGGTAATTGCATACTTGCTAGTTACGCAGGGACTTCCTCCTCTGAGTCATGCCATAGGAATCTATGCAGGTGTGTCTTCTTGATGTCTCCTAGAGCAGCATTTAATCCACCTCTGAATCTGAGAAGGACAGCATAAATCTGGTTGAGGACATCTGGTCCATTACATGTGGAGCTCTGGATACCAACAGGCACAGAGTTCACCTGGACCCGAGGAACGTGGAGGGCTGCTGGTTCTGCTGTCAGGCAGAGACGGTTGAGCATCTTGTGGTGGCCTGCCCCAGACCGGTGGGCTGTTTGGACCTGCTTTAGCGAAGGGTGGAGGCTTTGGGCGAGGCTCTCTCCTTAGCGCTCTTCGTTTTTCGGACCAAAATCCACACAGATAAAAAGTTGGTTTTGATTCATTTAATCTTAATCTCTGGGGCCAAGCTGGCAATTTGGAAGAGCAGAACAAACTTGAGTCTGGATCCTCTGCCCTACTTTAAAGTGGTTGACTGCAGGCTGTCTGAGAGTGGAACACACATTCCACAGACTGACTAATAAAATGGACGGGTTCACAGCAGGGTGTGCTGTCAAGAATCTCCTCTGTTCTCGGGAGGAAAACAACTCTCTGATTCTGAACTGTTAGTTTGATGACTACATTGACCCGACCATGAGAGTGTGAACACACCAACCCTCGTATTTATTAGATTCAATGGTTTTATGAGTTCTAGCTCATCCTTTCCCCTATCAAATGTCTTTCTTTCACATCTTACTTGCGCTTATTTCTTTCTTTTGTATCTTACTTTCTTTCATACCATCGATTCAAGACAAGAAAAAGGAAAACATTACATCCACTGACAGGTGATGTCAAACTCTATGCCATTTCATTCTACATATCTTGGGTTGGGTTGCAAGTATTCCTGATGTCCGTCTTGCAAGCCACGTTCTCCAGCTCATACTGAGGGACCTGTTCCCGGGCCACATGAGGTCCTGGTCCCTCGAGAAGGTTCTGGGTCTTCCCTCGGGTCATCCTTCCAATTGGGCATGCCTGATAACCTCCAAAGTGAGTCGTCCTGGAGGCTTCCTGATCAAATGTTGAGCTGTTGTTTCCTTTCAACCAGAAGGATCTTCTTCTTATCTTATCTCTACCCTGAGTTCGATAACATAAGTGAGATTTGGAGCGTAAATTAAACTCCTAAATTTTGAGCTTTACTCAGCTCTCACTTCACCACAATTGGTCGATACAACAGCCGCTAAAACAAACCACCTGTCCATATTCACTTTTCTCCAATTGTCAAGTTGAAAAAGTGAGACTTTGACTTTGATAATATATCAAATGTTAGAGAAGGAGATTGTCAGGCAGTTGTGCAATCCTTTTCCTCTAAATACAATAATTTTAAGCTTCTGGTACAAAGCTATAACTTTCCCCATCTGGCAACGCTGGCCCGCAGCCTAGATATGAAGATAGTCGCTCCTGCAGCTTCCAGAGGGAGGTGAGCTCAAAGGGGAAGGAAGGGTCCTGGAGGGAAGAGGGAAAGGGAAGGCGTTTTATCAGTTTCTGCATCACACCTTTCCCAGACACACCTTTCTTTACCCTTCACCTTCCTCCTCTTGTTCTCGGTTGTGTTAGAGATCAGCTCCAACAATGACAGCGCAGTGTGTGAAATGGGTGTTTCCTGAGCCTTACTGAGTTATACAGATGATGCATTCTCACAGAAATTAGGTTTTGTATGTGTTCGGCATTGTTTCTGAAAGTCAAATAAAAACCTCTGAACAAATTTTAAAAAAAACAGAGACAGAGCAAGGACATGAACTATACCCCCTAACATTGCCCCCAAAATAATTGTAGATTTAGAAGAAGCTATTTTGGCAAGGTTTTAAAAGTTGAAGAAAAATCAATAAAGGAAATGTGTGGATAAGCTTATTTTCTCAATGTGTTTCTGAATTAAATGCAGAGTGCGTATACTTGTATTTTAGCTTCATAACTATAAAAGTTTATAGATGTTCATATATACTGTTAATCATATTGCTCCAGGCACAGAGCCCTGGGCAGTCATCATCATAAACCTATATAAACTGAGATCGATCCTATAGATTAGACATAAACTAACTAAATCTATGACCTTTAGTGTCAATCAAACAATATTGTCTCAAACAACCTACTTGGTAAAAAAGAATAAGGAAGGGAATGTTAGATCTAAGTTTATAGTTATAGCTCAAATCTGTGGATCAAGAGTAGGCTTATTTCTTCATTTCTTATTTTAAACCTCGCCTGACTTAATTATCCAAAGTCAAGTTAAAATAGCTCAACTATCGGGTGGAATTGCTTAAAATAATTTATTTTCGGTGTCTGTGCCATTGCACCTGTTATATTATGTCAGTAATCTGTGATTAAACACAAAAAATATCAAAATTTATATTATCTTCTGATTAAAAAAGAAAAGAAAAAAGGCCCCAGAGAACGATTTTGTCTGTAATATACCACCTATGCCCTTACTACAACATTTGGCTGTCCTATAAATCAATGTTTGTATTATAACTTATTGGGACAAGATGTAAGGGAAGGAGTGAAACAATAGACATTAATTGAATCTTAGCTGTTGATTCCTAACGGCGAAAACACAGCTCTCCTCTTCACCTCGTCTCCCCCTCCTCCAAACGTTAGTCAGCAGCTGCAGGACGTATGACCAATTTCTCATGAATAATATTATGCGTCCAGGAAACTTTCAGTTTTTTTTTTTGACGTGATAAAAGAGGGAGATAAAAGAGGAGGAAGCTGTCCTAGAATAAAGAAATTTATTTTTATACACGTGAAACATTTAAGTGGATATGAATGTTTCCTTTGTATAAAAAAAACATCATTATTTATTATTAAAACAATCAGAGGATGAAGGCGTTGCCCCAAAAAACACAGATCAACAATCAGATATTAGTTATTAAGTTTTTTGGATTTGAAGATGATTAAGTCTTTTTAATTTCTTGGTCTTTCAGTCTTGACACCAGATGTAACTGCTTTTAAAATACTCATAAGTCACAAGTGATTCTACTTTTTTCACATTTATGGAGCTCAAAGAACAACATCTGGCTCTTCCTTTCTTAGTTTACATACATATATGGTTTGGCTGTTTGTTAGCTGAGGAGAGGAGTGAAGAGATATGAAAAGAAGTTCTGTCCCCTAGCGGCAGCAGACAGAATTGCAGTTAAGGAGTGACACCTTGTATTTATGACACGAACTCTCAGATACTCTTTTCGTACTGCTGTGTCTATACTAAGCAATTACATCCATTTCATTGTATGAACCTGGACTTTTTCACTGTGTGACTTCTTAAGGTATCTAGTAGTAGTGGTAATATCAGTAATAGTAGGATTGCAGTTCTACAATAGAAGTAGGGAAACAAGTGAAGTTTGGGGCAGATTGGACCATGTGTGTGATGTTGATGTCTGCGTGACATGTAACTTGACTGCTTTGATGTCTTTGTTACATGTAACTTGACTGCTTTGATGTCTTTGTTACATGTAGCTTTTCTTTTTCTGACTGTCTTTGGTGGAATATAAAGTTGTGTATATTTGCATTGAGAATTGGCAGGTTTACAGATTGAGCTCATTGAATGAATCCCAAATGTTTCCTATAAAGATTTTTGCAATTTTCTTTGCAATTTTGTTGAAAACCATTTTCCTTGCTTATGAGACTGATATCAAAGTACGCCCAATCAGGCTGCCCATTTTAATGAATGATTGCATATTTGCTTTAAAAGCTGTAGGACTAGATACTACGGTGGCCGACAGCGGCAAATACACGGCAACCATCAATTTGAAAATTTGTGCAGTGTGCAAATTAAGAAAAATAATTCCTCAAATCAACAACGCACATGCACACAGAAAATGAAGAAAACATATTAATCACTTTCAGAAACCATGCATGCTACAAAAGCCACAACACAACACATTAAGAAAAATTATCTGCAAAAGCCACAAGACAACGGAAGCGTTTACGAAGGACCCTCAAAAGCAATGCATTCCCGGATGCGCCTTTTTCTTGCGTCATTTAGTAATTAAACAAATATAATGTATATTTCATGATATTTTGATTAGCTTCGCTAAACTTCTGGGTTATGCAGTCATGTTACTAAAAATAAAACTTTAATCAACGTTGCGAAAAAAATTTGACTTGCTGAAAACCTTAACCAGCCATTTAATAGCTTTTGTTTGTGACATTCTGACTGTTGTGTACACGTTGCCATGGCGACAACTGAGCACTTTTACAGCGTGCGTGTGTAATCAACCTGATGAAGATGTTTTCTTAATTTGCAGCATGCACATGTTGTCAAATTGATGTTTGCAGTGCGTTTGCCCCTGTTGGCCACCGTAAGATACACTTAAAATTGTCCTGAAAAGAACATAGTAAGAAAAATAGTAATTTGTGAGCTTGTACAGACTTAAAGAGCATTTCCTCATGATCGATCAAGCCCCAGCAGTTTACATGCCAAAGGGTCCTTGAGCAACACCCCCAACCCACTGCTCATCAGCGATGGGTTAAATGCAGAGAACCAATTTTGCTACGGTGTACAACTTGTACGGTTGTTTGTGACAATAAAGACGTATTCCATTAGTGCTCATGAACTGTTTGAGTGAAGGTATCATGTACTTCTTTATTAATAAGTGAGAATGCCTACAGCACCACACTTCATAGTTTTGTTGAATAAGTTCGTACTTTCAATGGAATACCTTGTGGTGAATAGAAATCTGATGCTCTAGGGAATAACTTCCCATTTAGCATCAAATAATTTAACCTGAGGGCCAGCTGGGGCTGATAATAAAACATCACATCAGTAATTAGTGATTTCTGGAAGGATGGATCGTCTTCTGGTCGATCTCAGTTGAGTAATATCAAGACAGTGCCTTAATATTACTCATTCATAAAAAATACATTAAGTATGGGTTCCCTTTTGCTAGAGAAATGGATAGTAATATTTGTCAATATTAACTGATTTATTTTTAACCCAACGTTAACTCTGTCACACGTACTTCAAACTGAGAATATGTGTGTTTCCAGCTGGTTTCTGCCGTCCTCTAGTGGCTAATTTTGTTACTGCACGTTAAAACGTAATGGTATTAAGTATCTGACTAATCTGTCTTTACATGTATTTATTCGTACATATCACCTCAACACTTCACTGTCAGTCCTCTCATACAAATCTTCAATGTAAGCATATTTTAATGTATGTCAATAAAAACAAAAGCAAATACATTTTGACACACTGAATAGATTTTAGAATTATTCTTTGTTAGAGAATATTTTCACTTCCAAACGTAATTTTAAGACTATTTATACATAGAGCACCATAGTTAGAGGATCTTTTACTTGTTTTCTTTTTGTTCCGAATATGATCTTAAAAGTAAATCTTCTGAATATATAGTAAATGAAATATGTCCATGTAGTATTTATTTATAATTTTTTATATTACAGTACATATATTAGATTATACATTTTATATTGTTATATATATTTTATTTTATTTATTTATGGATTTAATTTTTTTTTTTTAAATTTCACGGCAAATATGGATTAATACGATAAATTTCGATTAGTACCACCGTCTATGAAGGAAACTAGTGGCAGTGACAGGTCTTTGGTGATGTGAGAATTACCCAGCGCTATATGCTCCAGTCAGACATAAATATATGTCTAGAGATGACTTTGATTGTTCTGGACCTTCCGTCTGTAGGTCCGTGTTGTTTTTGCCCACTGATTCATCAAACGACTCATTTTCCCTCTCTCTCCTCCACCAAAACCCTCACAACACAGCTGAATAATTCTTGATTTTATAGTTTCATAAAAGTGTTGATTATTATGGTATGTGCCGCCTTTATTTCTCTATGAATTGGCCTCCCGTGGTCGTTGCTCCTAGAATCTCTGTATTACACTGATTTGAGCAGTGAGTCATACAGGACGGATGGGTTGTCTTACACCTCTAGCTTTTCCACCTAAGGGGCAGTTCTGCTGATGATTGACAGGTGAAAGTGATGTCAATAATGTGGGAGTAAACACAGTCATTCATCTCATTTTAATCACTCTCTTTTTTTCACGAGTGCTAAAAATTCCAGAGGAAATAGTTAGTGTATTAGTTTATTAAAGCCTATTCAGTAGTACGTTGACAACAACAACAAAAAATAGCAGATTTTACTAGCATAAACTCGAGAGAGAATAAATCAGCTTCAACAGACTTGATAGTGGTCTTACAGATAAATATTTTGATTTAACATAACCGAAGAATACTTATTACATAACTTTCTATTTAAGTAGCACTCATTTAGTATTTTTTCCCACTATATATAGTATTTCTATGTATTATATTATTCTGAATTGGTGAATTCTGAATGGGTGAATTCCATTCTCCCATTGCCCTCTATAAAACTACAATGAATTGAGTCAGTTCTGTTTTGGGTTATCTAAACCAACAGATTTGCCAATAATATGACCCAGCGGACGCACTAAACAGTAAACGGCCGTGGCAGAGATTAACCACAAGTTAATCTAATGACCATCCACTTTCCAAGGCAATCCAGTAGGTTTTGCATGATCTACTGTATTTAAAAAAAAACAGAGCTCATATCTAAAAGGATTGAAACCGAGCAATCGCCAGCATTTGTTGCGAGTAAGATGTCATTAGTCACTTTAATGTGTACAGATTTAGTGCGGGTCATGACTGTTGAGTTGGCTGGTTTTTTTTGGTTTATTTTGTATTAGCTCCTCCTTTTTGCCCTTTTTGTATTGTTTCCCTCATGGAGTGGTTGTGTGCTTTAGCCTCTGGACGGATTATTGGATAGTGCCTTTTGGATTTTGGACTCTAATTAAATTAGTGTACTGCATCTGCGCTGCCTCTGTCTGCCTCCATTGTGTGAGTCCAAACTTTGCTCCAACCACAATTCTTAACAGTGCTGGGATGTGAAGGAGAACCTGATTGAAATGTTTAAACACCTTCCATGTGTCAATGAGAGACATCAGCTGTAAGTAAAGAGATTTCTGTAAGACTTTTGAAAGAGACAGAGACGGCAGTTTGGAGATCAGAAGGATCAAGACTCGGCTTTTTAAGAGGAAGGTGCCCTTCTAATTGAAGGAGGAGGGAACACAGCCAGAGGACAAAGAGCTACTGATAATAGGTAAAATAATGGGACCAACACTACTAAGAAACCTCTTTCAGAAAATTGGCTGGCATAGTGTCAATAAGCCAAGATGATGGCTTAAGTTTGGCCATTATGTCCTTTAAAGAGCGAAGTGAGAGAGGCTGGAAGGTGTTGAGCAGAGCAGAGGGGCTCCAGTGAAGAGAAGAGGTTCACAATCTGGAGCTTGATTTCATCTGTTTTGGTTATGAAGAAGGATAGACATTGTTTATAAGTGGTTGGGTTGGCTACAGCATGTTGCCTAGGAGGATTCATTACAGTATCAATAGTTCTGAATAAATTTTAGGGTTAATGTGGTTAGCAGTAATGATATTAGAAAAATAGTTAGACCTGGCTTCCTTCACTGCGCTTTGATACTCTGACATTAGATTCTTTGGCTAAGAAATGAAACCGTCAGACGATCTTTTTTCCATTGACGTTCTGCTTGTCTGCATTTTCTTTTCAGTTCTCTAGTGCTATTATGAACCCAGGGCATCCTGCTTTTCCAGGATGTTCCAGGTGCTATGGAATCAAGGATTACGGTACTATATTGTATAAAATGTATCATTAAACATTGGTTAGTAGCTCTTGATAGTCAGTGCTGTGAACAGATGCAGAGGCAAAGGCACATTTATAAGTATCATCTAAGTCAGAGTGTCAGACACAGAGGATTTATAGGTAGTTACTGTTCAAGCTGGAGATGAGAGGGTTGTAAGGGAGGGGGATGTGAATTTGACAGTGTGCTTTTTATGTTGAAACATGGCATCATTTTGCCTTTTCTCTTCATTGCTTGAAGTTGCTGCCACCTAGTGGCAATAGATAGTAGCCTGGCCTCATGGGTTAGTTGAGCACATGGTGCAGTGGAGTACAGACAAGGACGTTTTACTTTAGAAATGTCCTTTTTATCAGTGCAGGCGAACATGTGCTCTGTAAGCTAAGACGTGCTACAGTACAGCTGGCTTTGTTTGTAGTTAGCATTGCAACATGTTGCTGTTGCGTTAGCTAAGCTGTTTATCAATGTGTGCTTTAGTTTCTACCTTTAGAGAAATTGTTCATCAATATTATGCTCATCTCTTAAATTTTTATGCACATTAATGTTTAGGTTTTTGAACTGATCTATCATTCCCCATCACAATATAACAAAAGTTAGATTGTCTCTCTCATGAGTATTGTGTTTCCTATACTTGAGAGAGATCATTCTACAAAAATCTGTATAAAAAAACTAGGCCTACGTTGACTAGGCCCCCGGCAGCAAAGTTAAATAACCGGAAAAGAGCCCCCCCCCCGAGTTAAATAGGAGGAGTTAAATAACAACAATTATTATTTTCTTAAATTCATGCAGATAACAATGACTAAAACAACATTTTCATCCCAAAATGTAAATATAAAGCATCCATACCTGAAAGGAAACTGACCACGGGTGAATGGTGATCGAGAATATCAGACTGTTAGTGAGGAAATTAACAAAATAATATCTGATGTTGGCAAGGTAAATCTGTAATTTAATTTGTTAACTTGAAGCCTAATGCACATGTTTAAAGAATGCTTACATCAGAAATATAAAAGATGATGATCTTAGATGATTTCCTGTTGATCAAGTCCAAATCCAAAAGATAGGTTCCATAAAACACAACACTCCGAAATTGCATAATTCAAAATGGCCAAATTTACGGCGTCTTTAGGTCATGACTCCATATTCGCTGACCCATATTGTCCCAACCGTTTTTCAAAAACTCTAGCTTTTGTTGGATTTTAATCATTGTGGGCTTTGGCTGTCAATCACCGAATTTGAAGTCAATCGGATTAGAACTTTAGAACGAGTTTGTTGAAGGGCCACATTGGGAAACTGGGGAAAATGCCAGTAAATGTCACATCTAAGTCAAAACAGCCAACTTCCTGTTTGGTTTGTGACTTAGCAGGGTACATTTTGATGCGATAAACATGTGTACCAAATTGCACGGTTAAAATAAATTTAATTTAAAATTTAATAAGTCAAGTTTTTTGAAAATTTCCACCCATAACAATACAAAAAAATACAATAGGGTCTTCACACTGTTAGTGCTCAGGTCATAATGAACTGTTTCAGAAACAGAGAGATATTCTTGAAGAGTGAGGATTTTGTCCACTCTGGGTTGGGTTCTTCAAACATGCCAGATAATGCTGCCGACTCAGCAGAAAGAAAAGTCCTAGATTGCAAAGCACAGGGATTTATCGAATGAGCTTCAAGATTCATGGGGGCCGTGCTTTGGACTCATGACTAACAACAAAATAACGGCACTAACCCTGTAAAAGTCACATTAGAGAAAGGTAAAACCTTAATAAATAAAGTCTCTGTATTTCATCCTATCCCAATTCATTCTGGGAAGTCTTTCCTGAGTATTAGCTGACGGATTAATCACCTCTGTGGTTTTCCAAGCTGCTGCCAGCAGGGTTCTGCTCTATGCTGGTGCCGGTGAGCGGGTTATTAAAGAATGCAGCAGCAGCGAGAGTCAACAGTTTCCATCCAACTGATGAAAACAGAATCTGCTCTGGAGCAGCAGCTGGAGAAATGATTGGTTTTCATTTACATTATTAATCGTCAATACAAACATGAGATCTACTCTCAATATTTGATCTGATGGTGCCGAGGCTATAGGGCATTCTGTGGTGTAACGTTTTCATTCCTTTTATGGTGATCAGCATTTGCACTGCAACACATTCCCCAGCTCCCCAGGGACGTCAGATCATCAAGCAGCCGAAACAAAGATCAGGTCTGATCGAGAGCTACAGATGATCTACACCAACGCTCAGAATCTGTGCTCTGTCCTCTTCCTCAGATCAGTCTGATGCTCAGGACGGAGATGAACTGGCTGACGGGTTAGATTAAGTCACAGTAGTATTTATTACTATCCCCGCACACATTAATGTCATATTTCTTCTGAGATTTATTTTGTGTAAATCTGTTTGAAAGGCTGAACTATTTTCCAGCGGTTTGAGATCCAGTGTATCTTCAGTGGGATCAGTGGGACAACATGGGCTCGCATTCACTCCTAATTCACGTCCCCGGATTCGCCGAACTCTTCCAGCTGCCGTCAGAGGCGAGACCTTATGCTGGCTCGACTGTGGGTTTCCACACATCCCTCCTTGTCCCAGCCATGTTCCTTGTCTCTCACAGGGAAGAAGGGTGCGACTGGTAAGTGTTGTCCAAAATGTCAAGTGGAGCTAAATATCTTCCTCATCTTCAATATCTGCATCAGTAATTCAATATGCCCGGTTAGAAAAAAACATCTTAAGTCTGCAGACATTTCCAACTATTGTGAGCATTATTTCTCTTTATTATGATTTCATCATGCAGCTTGATTTAAAGTACACAACATGTTTGCATGTGCTGTCTTTGTCTGCTGGAACCCGATAGACTATCAGAAGAAGGACAAACAAGACAAAACACTTCCAGTAAATTAAATTAAACCCTGATATGAAAACCTCAGCGTTCTGATAAAGTCGCTGAACAATGAATCATGAATCTACTATGAATCCACTTATTCAAAGCTTCTATAATACTCCCCTCACTGTTTCACTGTGTGAACCTGGACTGTTTCCCAAAGGCTCCTCTCATGCGGTACCATCTTCCACAATAACAAACTATAACTTCAGACTCTATGGGAGGGTCTCCTGGTTAAGGAGTCACACGATTAGGGTCAATCTAAACCAAGCCTTGTCAATGGAAGTCTCTCGGTTCTGTCCGGTTCTTGTTCCCTTAGAACGGATTTGTTATCCAGCAGGCTCTGTTGAGCAGAATAGAGAGAGAGTGCCCTAAATGTCTGACTGCGTCACACTGTTTGTCTTACAGGAAATGTCCACGGATGTAACCCGCACTGAACTTCGCTCGCTTCACTGTAAACAAACGTATGCCCGAGTTACGTTTAATGACTGTCAAACGGCAAAAGGAAGAGACGGTGAAATCAAAACAATAATAATTAAAGTGAATAACCCTAAATAAAGAAACAGTAATAATACATTTGGGAAATGGAATTTTACAGTGAATATACAACCATTTGATAAAATGACAGTAACAGAAGAATACCATACCGTCACAAGCAAGTAATTCAATTAATTAGATTTAGCGAGACGATCCCTTCATTTCCACATCAACAAGAAAATATCTGTGTATTTATGAAAATATTGTTGATTTTAAAGTAATTGTTTTGGGAATTTTATCATTTCATCTTCATTTATTAATGTTCATCTTCATTTATTAATGTTCATCTTCATTTATTAATGTTCATCTTCATTTATTAATGTTCTTGTTAAGAGGTTTCAGGTGTCATTTAATCTATTGTCTTGAAGCTACTTCGGTTACTATCTTATTTTTTAAGGTGAAACTCTGGCAACCACAGCTGCCGCTATTTTACCCCTTAAAGAAATAGATTTCTTTTTTTCAGAGAAGAAACATGTTGGAGAGAGCAGACATGAATATGGTTCTGGATCATATACCGGGCTGAATTCTTTGAGTAAAGCATTTTGATTGGGTCTGAGATAAAATATAAAGGAATTGATTGTGTGGATTATTTTTGCCTCCAAACCAACACAGAACTTTTCAAATGACCCTGGAACAACCTAGACAAGGTTGCATAAGGGTTTTTGTCCACCACTCTGGGTATATTTAGTTTCGCAGCTCATTTAGTGACCAAGCATCTGAAACAACTGACCCAGCCATGAAATCTATGGCACATTCCAGGAAAAGCTCTGTGGAGCTCTTAGAAGCTGCTGAGAGGGTCTCAGTATCCTGCTGAGATTGTTTGCAGATATTAAAGAGAGTTAAGTGTCTCGTCTGTGGACAAGTGGAGCTGAAAGTTAATAAACACCAAGAATGGAGGAGTTCTGTTCTGCGCAACACAACAGAACTGCTGCCAAACCCTTTCTCGGACGGTTGGACCAAATGTTCCCAAGAGGAGGAGGCTCTGATAATAATCCAAACACGGAATGTAAAGCTTATAGTTGTTTTTTTTTCCAACATCTGCAGAACTTCTTCATAACCAGATTGTTGCCTTTTGGGGTCGTCATAGCAGGTCATCTGCTTCCATCTACTTCCATCTTATTCCATCTGCTTCCATCTTCTTCTTTGCTGCAACTGACCTTCGTTCTTCTTCTCTCCAGTGCATATCTCCCCCCCCTCCAGGTTTTCCTTCACCTGCTCCCTGCTCTTACCACAGATCACAATGTCAACCACCAACATCACGGTCCACAGAGACTCCGGCCTGACCTCATCTGTCAGCCTGTCCAGTGTTGCCAGATGGGAGTTTATAATTACGAGATAATTATCGTAATTTGAGGATAAATATGCATATGCATTGAATTTTCCCCGTGATTGAGTGATCCCCGTTAGAGCTCAGTGTTGAGTCTTACTACTGTACTGTATATAACAGATTTAGTTTTTCATAACAGCTGGAGAATACTGCCACTGACAGAAGAGCGTCTGTCTCTGTGATTGACAGGCGGAACAGCTGTCAATCAGACTTCGTCCTCTTTGAGGCGTCAGACTGATACCTATATTGTTGGATTTTGTGTGTCTTTCACATAATAAAGATGCCCAATCTGCAACAAGCATCAATGAAACCTTCTAAATGATTACTTAAAAAGATGAATGTTTTATTCAGGTGCTGGATCTCTAAATAAGTTTGTTTAAATATGGCTTTACTTTTCTCATTTTCTCATCTGTGTCTAGTCGGTCCCTTTCAAATGTTCTCTGTAAGCACTGCCTTTTTTAGTTCTGCATTGGGGGCAGGGATCTTTTTTTTTTGCCTGCTTTTTAGACCTGTTGTAATTTATTGAGAACTGTGATCTCACCCACCATCTGCATGTGGCAACATCGACAAAAAGCATTGTTGTCGCAGCCAGCAACTGGTTGGAACCAGCCAGTAATATTAGGGTAATTTCCTACTCCTACCGCACACCTCACCATGACGTACGGCGCTCATACATATCCTCTACCGCACTAACGTACTTCTCTGTCAAATATTTAAATTTACAAAATAAATGATTAAAAATATATATATATATTTTTTATCCTTAGGGTTTATTTGTACTCGAGAAAAAGAATAACTTTCAGCTCCAGCTCCGCCCCACACACTTAATAGCAATGTTGTGATAATAAGGAGTTGGGAACCTACTTCTCCTATGTGATTTTTCTCTATGGGATGTACTTAATAGATATCTCTGGTACAACTTAGGTTCTACTTTGAATGATAATACAGTAAATAATGGTGATAAACCAATGAAGACATTCAGGCCTAACGGCTGCCAAGTCATATTTGGCTTTAAGGTGGAGTCCTCCACATGAACTTCCATATCCCAGCAGATTTTATTATTTTTGGATGTTATCTCTGCTGATATATTGAACTAAGAGGATGGTTGACAAATAGCTTAGTAAAAGTAGATCAACAGTATTATGCCTGTCATTATGTTGTTGTTGTTAAAAATGATGATGGATCTGTCTTTCTCTCATGGAAAATATGTAAAGCTTGTTAACAAAATAGCTTTTGACTGGAATTTAAGACCTTTGAGTTGAAGTGGAATTATTTTTACTTTAGCTAATGTTTACTTATTTGAAGCTCCTGTAGTGCAAAAACAACCATTTTAGAGAAATTACACATATTCTGAAAGGTTATAAAAATTAACCTGTAACCAGCAACACAAATGAGTGAATTCAGCACCGCTAGAGTTCTCAGATATAGCATAAAAGTCACTGAAAAGGCAGAAATGCTCTTAAAACCAGAACCAATATGCGATCATTTAAACAAGTTCTGCTCCAAGCACTGAAAAGGCAGTTATTTAAGTAGACCTGATTAAAATTTGTTTTTCATACTATTAAATAAAGCTCCAAATCAGATTACTTCTCCAGCACTATTTGCATTACAAAAAAATATTTTCTGTCTTTTTAGGACAAGAGATTAGACTAATTTCCCAGAAACTATTTTTTTCACATTCTTGAAATTCCTTATTTGCATTCAAGCTTGATGAGATTAAATTCTTACATTTATATTACAGTATTACTTGATCTCTTCCAGTTAAAGTCTTTAAATGCCCCCCCCCCTTCCTTTGGAACAGAGTTTGGAATGCTTAACTCTGGGAGCCTGGGCTGTTTATTACTAAGTGAACGTGAACTCCAAAAAACAAAACGATAATAATTAAATAATTTAACAATCGCTTCAAATAAGAACACATAGAACAAACACCAAGCATGGAATTCGCACCTGTTACAGGTGTAAGAGAGTTTTTTTGTTGTTGTCACTATTGTTTGTAATTCTTGTTTATTGCATACATGGGAAAAAGTTAATTTTGAGATATAAAGTGCATGAATAATGTATGTATGAGAAATGTATGAGATTTGACCATGCCAATGGAAAAAAGCCAGGAATAACAAAATGCACCACTTCTTCATTACTTGTGTGTAGGAGGTTTTGTTAATAGTATTACATAAGATCTACTGTGGAAACAAAACTACCCACCAGAAATTAGTCATAAGTTCAGATTGTGACCACTGAAAAACAAATTACAACTTTTTACTATCATATTTTCTCTGATGAGAATCATTTAAGGGGATTTCAAAAGGCTCTTAAACTCATCAGAGTTTGTAGACACATTAGAAGAGTGACAATTGGTACAAGTTATGATATTTTAATTTATTAGTTACTATAAAGTCTCTTGTTGCTATGATGTAAACGTAACAGGAATTTGGCCGTTTTGAAATAAAAGTGCGATTCTCAGTAGTTTTCGAGAGGTTTCAAGCATTATACTTTAACAAACTCATCCTGGCCTTTTAATCCGATCTAATTCAAATTTGGTGAATGACATGTTAAGATCATGAGGATTCAAATTTTCCAAATCTTTAGCTTCAGATTTATGGTCTGGACAGTCAAGGACAGCAAGAAAAAACATGAATTATCATAACTCCACTGTACATGTGCTCCAAACTTCACAAATTGGATAAAAGTCCCACCTTCAAGATGCCTGAATGATGTACCATCTAGTGGCTACAGGGAATGTATTGTTTTATACCTTGATGATCTACTACTGGCTTGTTCAAATTGGAACAAGATAGCCATAACAAGTTAGAGATGCATTGTTATGAGTTTTTTTTACAGTGTTACCATGGAAATACAGTGAAAATTGTTATACAGGGAGTTGCTGTTGAGAGGTCAGTCATGCTCAAAAATGGACCAAATTTATAAGCCAATCAAAGGTCACACAGGTTTGAGGAAGGGGAAAGTAGAAATGGCTCTACATTGCCTCTATCCTTATTCAAAAAGGCAGCCCCCACTGTGTGTTTAAATAAAACTGTGAAACGTTTAACTGCGCAGTGGCCTAAACTCCGCCTGTTATCTGCCGTTTTTAAATTCTGCAATCCTATCTTTAAATGAATAAATGTCATTGTGGCATCTGGTTGGGAGCGATCCTTCTGAGGGGTATTTCCAGTATTTCAAAGACACCCATCCTCTACGTGAAAACAAACACACCACTTTATTAAAACTTCTGCAGCATTTTTGTTTTCCCAGATGATTACTCTGAGACACAGATTCTTTCCTACGATGTGTAAAGTTGAAGCAAAACAAAAAACAAAAAATGGATTGTCTACACAAAATGGCCATATCATTATAAACACCTGCCTATTATTGTGTAGACCCGTTTTTTACCACAGAACCAGCTCTGACCCAACGAGACGAGGCGAGTCCACCAAAGCTCTGAAGGTCTGCTGTGGTGACAAAGACATTGGTGGCAGAACCTTTAAGTCGATCGTGGCAATGTAGCGCCATTATGGGCACGTGTTTGGATCAGACATATATTAAGGCCCTTAAACACATTCACAGCTCTCAGGCTTATGTCGGTTAATAGAACACTGGTTTCAACGGGTGTCTTAATGCCACCTAAGTTTTATTTCTATCAGTTTCTATTTAATATATTTTTGCATTTACTTCATGTGTATTTTGATAAAATTAAGGATTATCAATCCAAGTTTTACAAGTGAGCAACTGATGAGGTGGTGATAGATACTAGAGCTTCATCTAACTTAAAGTAAATAAAAGCTCAAATTTGAAAAGGTGGTATTTAGCATCGAAGATTCCCCCTCTGAGGTCACTTTGTGGCATTTATATCATATTTGATGAAGTAAATATCAAAGGGTTTCTGAGCAAATTTATTGATTTTTTTTGTTTGTTTCATGGTGCTATAATAATGATGATGATGTGTATAATGATGATATTATAGCCCGTTTTATCTAAAAGAATTTTAAAAAAATCAGTCGAGGGAAGAAACATTGTTATTTTTTTTAGTTCAATCACAGATTACTCACAAATAGTAACAGGCACCATGACTCTGAAATTTTGGTTTGTGACTCAAAATGAAGTAAAATATCTGGACTTAAAATAGGAAATGACTAGGTTTTCTTTGGTATATCATCCTCCGCATCATCATTACGTCTGTTCTAGATTACAGTCCCTTAAATTGTTTCGATTTCAATTGAAATGCAGTTCCTTGTTCTTGTAAGATCTCATAGATCTGTTGCTCTATGTCTTCATCTGAGCAAATTAAGAAACCACAAGATCCTGTTACCACACACACACACACACAGACAAAGACACAGTTCAGCACTAATGAACTGAGATAAAACCTTTACCATCTTGAGCTCCAACACGTAGTTCATTACTTCATAGGTGGCCTTTTACAGTGCTGGTGGTCTATTAACAAAAGACATTCAGAGGTTGTGTATAAACACATGGTTTAAATAGATTGTCAGGTTTATTCAAAGGCGAATCACGATCCAGTTTTATATCGAAAAAAATGGAGAAAACTTGGATGGTGAGGATCAATCGACAGGAAATGAAATATGTGTTTGATTTGTTTAGTTTATTCAGTCTTCATACATGATACATTAACTATAATCTATATTTACAGTAAAAAGAGAAATAACATTGTACGTCTATGTGACTGAAAAGGCTCAGGGAGAAGCAAAGTGCTTTTTTCAAAAAGAGCTGTGCAGAACGTTCTTTATAACGTGAAAGAAAATTACACATTCATATTAATCAAATATCATATTTAAGTTTGTGTTGCAATTATTCCATAGTTTCAGACCAACAACAGAAATGCAACTCAGTTTTATCCTTTGTATAGCTTTTTGTGCAGAACAGTTATAAATTACTGTCAAATAATGTTCCATTTGGAACAAAAAACCCTTAAAGTGACATTAATTTTGCTCTGAATATTATTAGCATTATTTTTGCTATTATTTTTTATTTCATAACATGAGACTTAAAAAAAATACGAAGTAGTATTAGGGCCACGTTGAAAACAAATATACGATTACGACAATAAAGTAATAATTTACAAGAAAAAAAGTCATTATATTACGAGAAGAAAGTAATAACTTTAACTAAAAAAGTTGTCATTTTCCAGGAATGAAGTTGTAGTTTTGAGAGAATAAATTTTAATTGTACGATTAAACAAAGTCAGAATTTCTTGAGGAAAAACATAATCTTATGAAGAAAATCTCATCCGAATTTGACGAGAGTAAAGACATGATTTTACATGTAATAAGTCTTATCTTTACGAGAATAAAGTCAAAATAATAAATCTTGGAAAATTCCGAAAATCTTAACTAACAATTGGTCATTTCTAGAGGTTTCTTTTCCTCTTCCAGTGAATCCTCTGCTTTGTCTCCTCAAACCCACCATCTCATTGGTCATATCCTCTGAGTTAACATTGTGGCCAAGCAGAAAATGGTCCGTAACTGCCACGCCATCTTCCCAGCATGAATAGTCAATAGAGATAAGCAATTTGAATAAATGCTAGAGTAAATACCACACACCTTCTGTGAGAGAGTCTGCCTTCACATTCAGCCAGCTCCCACAGCAAACATGAGTCTGTGCTGAGCTCTACACTTTGGCTGTTACAGGGATACAGTCTCCTACCATATGGGGACTCCTAATACCTCAGAATAAAAGCCTTCCCTCATCATCGAAGAAGCTATGACTCATTTGGGTCAATCAAAGTTCATAATATGACTATGGACGGGAGTAGAGTATTGGAAGCCTGGCCTCTTTTCCATCTTTGTCTAGAACCATTTACAGTCTGTAAACCAGATTCAGAAGGAGAGACATTTATGTCACTCATCATCAGTGATTCATGTTACAACCAGTTCCCATCATGGCGTTGTGCATATTGGCGCAAATATTGCTGACATACTTGGACACTTTCCTCCCCAATGACACATTGTGACACAGAGCTTTGCTGTCAGACCCTTCAGCAGCAGCCCTCATTAGCATGCATAGAGCATAATCGCCACATTCTTTACATCTGGGTCAAGGTCAACCTGGCATCAGTAACCGTGGGAATCTCAGATACACAATAGCACAAAGCTGCATGAAAAACAAGTTTAACTATGTCCAGTGGTTGCATGAAATACATGCATCTATATCCAGATATATTCAAATTTTAGTTTCCTTATAATTTAAAGTGGATTGTGTGTTAATAATGTGTTATTAGTTTATGGTAATGGTAATCTAGATTTATAATAGTTTTTCATTTTAGAGTCACCAGATCACACATACTGCATGTTTTTGGACCGTGGGGAGATGCTGGAGCACACGGAGATAACCCACAAAGACTCAGGGAGAACATGGATATGAGCCCAGAACCTTCTCACAGTCAGGTGACAGTTCGAACCAACACGGCACCATGCTGCCAAGCTTCTGACCAGAAGAACTTTTCAGCATGTCTGCACATGCATACAGGGCTGTCTGTGGAAATTAAACTGGGCATATTTTTTTCCCGTATTTTAATAGAGATAATTTAGTTTTTTTTGAAAGAGGGCGATACATACTGGGGGTCAGAATCTGTACAACCGCTCACAAATCTCACGCACCAGAGGATCCACTCTGCAGGAAAAAAGTTGTTCATTGCATCTAGGGTTATTCTTATCATCTATTTTTTCATTAGTTTTAGGATAATTGGACTAAATATGATTAAAAAAAATGATGAGAACAATACACAAATTAGAATAAAAGTCTGGTCAGTCTACTAACAACCCTAAATTTTTTGCCTTCAGTCGATGAAAGGTGTCGTCTTTTTCTAAGCCAGCACAATTTCTTTCCAGATAGGGGCAGACTCAGTTGTTATATCAACAAACTCCTCTGAACCTGGCAGTCTGACATTTTCACTGCCAACAACATCTCCCTCTTTAGAGCCCTTGTTCATCACTCAGATGCAGACGAGATGAGATTGAAGGCTAGCCTGTGTTTAGTGCACAGAAGCACAGAAGAACTGTGGCGCCAATTGCATAAAAAAAGAGAACGATGGTTCAGACAGGAAGGTGTCCGAACACACAGTTAGATCTCGCCTTGGCTGTTTTCATGTTACGATTTCATGTGCCGTTTCGATGATTGATGAAAAGGCCCCACCCTCACTGTCCTGATGGGATAAGGGTGAAGCAGGATGTGATCCATCCTGTACTGGGTGCATCTTGTAGTACAAACACTCCCAGAAACCGGTCCAGATCCTTGTAATGTGTCGTTGTGCAGTAAGTTTACATCGTAGGCTGACCAATTAAGAGAAGCAAAAAAAAAAACATCCCAAATGACAAATGTCAAGACAAATCCACCGAGGACAGAGTGAAGGGAACGGTTGGACAGTTAAAGACTCTGATGACCTTTATAACAGATGTATGTCCTCTTGCAAACCAAATATATTAAGATAAGAGTGGAAAATGTTGTACTTGGACGTATCTCAAGTGTTAAAGAACACGCGCTCAACCAGATGAGCCTCGTGGGTGCGGCAGCTCAAACATGATGTCTGGTAGAACGCACCTTCTGTGACTATCAACAAACGCATAACATTTCAAAAGGAGCATTTCAAAAGAATTCACGGTAGCAATAAAACAAAAAAGCATACAAGTCAACTACAGGCCATTTTATTCTATTCCATTTTTTTCGGATTCCATCTTGCATGCAGTGAATACCAAAATAATACCTGATACTTATGATTTTAGAGATTATGTTTTTCAATTAATCCTCTCCTTTCATCTTCTCTTTGTTGCTCAAACAAAATATTATCAGTGGAGGGCATCTAAACCCACACTGGAATGGTCTTTATCTCTTCATCTTCCAGGTTTCATTGCACACTGTGACCTAATCTCCTCCTGATTCCTCTTAATGCCTCAACCCCATTCTGTTATCCCACTACAAGAAGCAGGTATGCAGGTGCAACTGTACTTCACAGTCATGCTAAAGGACAAAGGTATCCCTCTATCTGATTCCAACCCAGTTTCTAGGGAGATGAAGTTCAGACAGTCATGTTCTGACTGGTGGATATCCCACCTCTGCTACAGCAAACTTCCTACGTAAAAACACACCTTTCCCACATTCCTGGGCAAGCTGAGGCATCTGACTGTGGAAATTCACAGTTTCAAGTAGGTGCTACAGTTTCTCAGGGCGTGACTGCTGCGGAATTGGAGGTAGCCCACTTGACCAGAGCCATTGTTATGGTTTCCCAACAGGACCGATGATATGATCTCAACTCATAACATTCTCTGCATATTATAGGTAGCGGTAGATATGGCCTTCACCCTGGTAGCAGCTAATCATGATCTCATGCAGGAGCAAGGATTAGGAGGATTTCTCCATTATGTTCCCAATCCAGTGTGTTATCACAGGAAGAGCTGTCTGCAAGTATCAGTTACCGCTGCATGATTAATGTCACCCTGCATCTTTAAACACATGCACGATGAAAACAATGCACTAGAAGATCTTCCACTAGTGCACCAGTCTGTTGAATGGTTACAATGCAAAAAAAAAGAATATAAAAAAAAGAAGTCCATGTAACGTAAGGTAAATTACCGGCTGCTGTGGTTACCAGAATTGAAGAACTGTAAAAAATATGTTGATCACATATAAGATATGAGGGTAAATTACCCTCCCCAAAAAATTAGATCTACAAGCAAACCTCTGTACAAGGAGACAATAAATAATATGACCATGAAATCAATAGAATTTCACAAAATCTTGCTATATGTTTAAATATTTTTTTACTGTAAATTTTAACACAAATAACAGCAAAATCTGTCATTTGGAGAGAATAATAATGTAACAGTAATTGCAGTAATTGTAACAGACTTGCTTGTGACATGATAGTATTTTCCTGTTATTGTTCTGTTACTATAAAAAAAGTTGGTATTTTGACTGTAAAATTCTGTTTTCCACATAAAAATACAAACTATCCCCATTGGGGTTTTTCCGTTTAAAAAGCCAGGTTATTTACTATTTCTTGATATAGGGTAATTCACACTGTTGCAATTGGAAAGTTTTTTTACATACCATTTTTAAATTGTACCTTAATTATTACACAAACAAAATGTTAAATGTGTTTCATTGTAAAATATTATTAATTTCAATTTTAAAAATCTGAATTTCTTGCAATTTACTGTCAATTTACTGTATGTAATGTCCTGGTACTGTTTTTAACAATGTGATCAGAGAATTAGTATTATTATTATAATGATATTATTATTATTGTTGATGTTGTTGCTGTTGTTGTTATTATTTCCATACAAGTTTTCCATAGATTAGTTTTTTTTTCATGGTAAATTTCCACAATGTCTAATCTTTTTCTGTAGTATTATACCAAATGTACATACGTGTTATTGCTGCGGTTGCCAGAATTTTATAGTAAAATTCTGTTCTATTTTACTGTAAATAATATTTATAACTGTTGGTCAAATATAGAGGAAGTGGACTGTTTCAGCAGTGATTTTCCAACCTTAAAAGTGGAAGTTAAGCAAAACCAAGAATGAGACACTTGACACATGCGTGCAATAAAAAAAAAAACACAGTCAGAATGTTGTGACAGTAAGAGCTCTCATATTACGTAATGGAATGAAAGTCTTCCATACGGTCTAACTTTCACTATTAATTGGACATTTTGGATTGACAACTTAAAGTAATTTACAGTAATTTTTTCATCCAATTTTTAAAGTGCATATCTGATCTTCCAAACGGTAGTTTGACTAAATAATCCTAGCTAGAAGTGTGACTCTAACTTATGGAAACTGGTTCATAATTGGTTTTGCACCACCACTGGTGTGTGGTTTGATCAAACTCATATCTATTTCTTTTGACTGCTGTTATACTGAGGAGAACAGCATGAAGCAAGGCTGTGTTTTCCTTTATAGTTTTAGAATACAACGCAGAACCCCAGTATGTTAGCCAGACAACATCTTATCAGTCATTTAAGACGTACGTTAAGAAATGGCTTGTCAACAACCAAGAATGTCGTCAATGACATTATTTTGAACATGAATTATGCTAAAGGAAATTTGTGACGATAACTGTATTGTATATCTTGATGGGTTTTACAGGAATGTAAAGTTAAAATGTATTTTTAACAATTCTATCTTTTATGCTACTTTCATTTTGCTTTTATGCCATATCATTATGAGTAGGTTAAGTTGATGGTTTTGGATAAATGCAACCAGTGGTGGAGTGGTTATTGATTAAGAAGGTTAGACTTCTATGTCATGGTATGATACATGTGTAACTTCTTTGGAAATCTGAAACTTTTGAAACCACAATTGATCCCATTGGCTGTTCCACCCGTGTGTAAATGGTCGATGCTCCCAATGAGCAGGTGGAACGCTGCAAAAAAGCTGCAGGAAAACCTTCATACTTCCCACCAACTACCAGCCAATCGCCCGTTCAGACCTCGATCTGCCTCTGCTGCTGAGAGAGAACGCTCTATATAAAGCTGTTGCAACTCTCAAAAAGTAATGTTATCATGTCTCATTATGCACTATACTATGATGTCTAATGTCAACAAGGTAGACTCCATTCCGCACCAATACTTGAAGAGACTGGATGGATGAGATGGGGCTTCTTCAAGCAGATACAGGCTCAAAAGTCATGAGATATAGTGGTTTGGAATAAGCCACCAACCAAAAGCCTTACTTATCGTAATACTTACTGTAATAATGCACATTGGATACTTTTTCCTATGCACCTGTGTGTTTGCACTAGTATTGTAATAGTGTAATAATGATAGTCTTATATTCTTATATTATTATAATGAATTCTCACATTCCTGTACTGTTATTGTATATATATTTTTCTTATATTTTTCTTTTCTTACAGTTTTCAAGGAGATTCTACAGCAAACGATTTTCCCCCAGGGATCCATCAAATATTTCTGATTCTGATTTTGATTATTCAATAAAAATTGGGAACATGTTGTGATACTTCTTGTTGTTATTTCCTAATCTGCGCCTAAACTAAAGCTGAGAGCTACCTTTCATTCTATATTCTCTGTGCTAGAAATCTAACACTTCAGCACTTTGGGTTTCACAGGGACAAGGCTTTTGTTCTGCTTCAATGTGTAGAGCGATACCCTGTGAGTCACTCCTGCTCTCTACTGCACCAGTGACCGCGATCTGCTCAGGAATTCCGTTCCTGATAATAGAGGGAGATAGGGAGGCCAGGTTAAATTGGCAGTGCCAGGCATCTGCTTTGACAGCAGGCAGTGCACGATGCCAATTATTCCACAATGGGAGAAAACAGCGTGAAATTGCATTAAAAATGTGTGTCTGATTCTCCAGCCTATAATACACCACACAGCAATCACTAATCATTTTGTTGTTGAATTGATGAAAATGTTGTCCAGCATGAGGTCAAACATAAGATACAGTTTGAACAGGAATGACACTGATAGTTCGTAAAGTCCTCCACATTTCATCTGAGTGATGAACATGGAGTCATGATGATTCATGTACTTTTACTCCATGTGACCACTGCACTGTATGATAGGCTGCTCTCACTCTGTGCAGGAGATCTTCTGTCAGAGGAATGTGAACCCACTGGTGGCTCCAGTCACTTATCTGAGGCTCGGATAAGCAGCCAGATGGTTCACTCTGTGCTGCACACTGACTCGCCGCTCATACGTAGACCATGCCCATCTGATACGTTAGAAGTATCCTAAACTAGAAGGCAGCCACAGTGAACAAACCTCCACCGAGGCACTGCAGAACCCAAGGTGGACATTACTGAGATCAAAATCAATTACCTTATTTAGGATCCTTTCTAACTAATGAACCCATCTAAATTATAAAATTCCCTATGGATTTAAACATCCTCATGTACCATCGGTAGTGTGTTATGCAAGAACCACTTTATGATTATGTCATCTGCCCGTGGAAACCGACCGTTTGTCAATTTCGGCCAATTAAACCGAAAGGTGTTTTTTTCAACCGCTTTATATTATTCCTTTGGAAATTAAAAACCATTATAAATGGATTAATTGTGCCAAGAATGTCATTCATTCATTAATTCTCCTAACGGCCTTTCCTGTTCAGGGTAGCAAGGGCTGTTTCAATTCCAGCCGACTTTGAGCGAGAGGAAGGACACACCCTAGACGAGTCACCAGTTCATCACTTGGCTGAAACACAGAGACAGACAACCATTCCCGCTCACATTCACTCCTACGTGCAATTTAGAGGCTCAATACACCTAAGTTGCGTGTTTTTGGAGTGTTTACGAATAGGCCTTAAAAACCAGCAAAATCCAAGATAAAGTCCTTTTCCGGTCACGGATCTTTTTCATTTCCTTGGGTCAATTTCTGGTAATAGGCTACATATGCCCCTTAAATTTGATCTTGAATCTGAGTCTGATCACAATAATGTCTACCTTGCATATTTTTGTGCCTTGTTGGAGGCTAGCGTTCTCTGAGTGCTCTCTAGTTTTTTCCTTTTCCAGTTCATGTGTGCTATTTTATTTATATTTTTTAGTACTCTATGTCATTTTGTTTCATTTTATCTGTCATTTTATTCTTTTTTAAAATCAAATTTCGACACAATATGGATCTAATCATTTCTCATCTCATCGTATCTTTATCATATGAATGATTATATTAAGGGTGAAATATGGGTGTCAAATTTACCAGCTGTTTAAACTTTCATATCATCAACAGTATCCATTAAATAAGATGGATGGTTCCATACCACGCTCTTTGCATTTAAAATGAATGTCCTATCATTTTAATGAATTGTGATTTACACGAGAATAGAGACAGAGGTCATTATGTAAGACCATGAGGGAAAAATTTAAAGTTTCGAAACAAAGTCGTATTTAACCCTTTAGAAAAACTGATGCCAAACAAGGACGACCAAAAAGCGTGTTCCTTCGTCACAGGACAGCAGCCTTGCCACGGCACATTTTGTTTTGTTAGTGCATGTTCTTTGTTTACAGCGTTTGGTGTTTCCCTTGCAGGAAGTAGTTTCGGCCGTATGAAAACATCAGAGGAAGAGGCTCGTTACAGATTCTGCGGGTGTGAAGGAGACACTTTGCTCCATCAGAGATCAGTGAGGCAACGGGAGCTCTTCTTCTTCTACTGTTTCTTAGTCTATAAGGAAATCTAATTACAGCTCTGTTGAAGTGGGCAGATTCTTGTGCATGCTGTGCTCGAAGAAGAAGCTGGCTCAACCCCTCAGGAAATTTACATTTACTAACATGCTATGAAAACAGGAAGTGCAGGACTCCACTCAGTCTCTCTGGCCTCCGTGCTTCAAAGACTCACCAACAAGACTACAGGAAGAATTTTGACCTTGTCTTGCGCATTCCAAGAACAGACTAACAAAGTTAAGGGTTCCTAATTAAAGATTATGAACCCTGCAAGGTTGTTGAATCTGGAAATCGGATAATTGACTGGACAACAACTATGTAACGCCAAAGAAGAAAGTGTTCTCTGATGTAATTATAGCACAAAATGTGGGGTCAAAGGTCCCTGTGACATCACTATGCTCATAAACCAAGAATTCACACACTAATTAGAATGACATCCGGTGGGTTTGTTATTATAAGTAGTAGTAGCAGTAGTAGTAATCCATGTGGGTTGAATCAAAAGCAACTGGTATTCTGTTTTGGCTTGAAGACGTTACACCTCTGATTTATTGAAGCCAGCGAATTTAAGAGACAAGTTGAGATATATACGCATCCAACTACACAAAAATATACCTTTTTCTGGCACACCAGATGAGAATATCAGAGACTTTGAGATTGATAACCGTGATCCACAAGAGTTCAGGGGCCAACAGGAGATCCATCAAGAATTGAAACAGTTTTATGAGAAATTACAAACAACAGAATAAACAAGATAAGCGAGACGGTTGGAATTTTTTTTTTAATAATCTGAATATTCCTTCTATCAAGCAGAGTGATAAAATTCCCTAGAACAACCAGTCACTTAGAGAAGGTACCTTATCTGAAGGTCGGTGGTTCGATCCCTTGCCACTGCGGTCCATATGCTGAATAGTCCTGTCTGTGCAAAAACACATGACTACTGTGGGATTTTCAAAGGAGGAGGGGCAGCACAATTCTTGTTACATGCAGAGGATTTATTATTATATATTTTGGACCACTCAAAATCAGTTCCGGTGATAAGGAGCCTTTTAAGAACATCTGGAGGAATATCAGGTTATATGCTTAGTATAGGCAAAATCATACTATTTCCAAGATAACGGAGTTACCAAATTTTCAACACTATTATTGGACAAGCAATATGAAGATATTACTTCCTACAAAAGTAACATCCTCTTTGGGTTAATAGGAGAGGCCTATTATCACCTTTACCCCCTGGTTGCTCCAAATTAATAAACAATCCAATAGTTCATTATACACTGAAGATTTGTTCTCAGATCCGAAAGACTTATGGTTATCGAGCTGGCTCCCTCCAAACTCCTCTCTTAGAAAATCACTCTTTCATGCCCTCCTACAACTACAAAATATACGCTGACTGGTCTGGAAAGGGCAATCATTGTCTTATAGAGATTTTTACTCAACAGATATTACCTTCCTCTGAGCAGATAAGAGAAAGAAAATACAAAAAACCTCAGTTACACTTCTTTAAATAGCAATGATACCTTTTGTCAGCTTGTTGGCGCGATGATTGATATTACTAACTGGAAAAAGAAGGCACTATCAACACATTTAGATTTAATGAGGCACATTTACATAAACCTTTTATCGATTATTTCAACAGCACAAATACATCTGGTAAGAATGAAGATATTGGGCCCAGAGGCCCAGTAAACACAGAAATGTAATGTTTCTTATTCACGAAACAATTATTGATATTGGGTTTTTATACATTATTTATTTCTTCAGTTTTGGGGTATTCGTCAATATACTGTGGGTGTAAATTTATCTTTGTCTTTTTCTTTTTTTTTCCGTCATGTGAAATGTTATGTTTATAAACAAAGAAAGTTAAAGAACAGGGTTTGAAAAACAAAAAGAAAGAAAGATCCTCAAGGGGGCCTTCGTATTTAAAACCAAACTTAAACAGGATGCGGTGGGGGAATACACTCCATCTGTAGCAGAGAAGAGACAATATACACAGGAAATATACAAAAGAAAGGAAATCGATACCGGAGGTCAAATATCTGCTTTGCCCATAGAAGTCGAGGAGGTTGAAGCAGGTGTTGTCAGGAATAACTATAGTTTAGCAGAATTATTCATAGTAGACACACTAAGGGCCTGATTTACAAAGGTTTACCTGTGTGAAAATTGGTACAAATAACAGCACCTGCAAACAAATAAGCAAGCTGATCTACTAACCATGCCGCTGAAGATTGTGTCTGTCAACTACACAAATAGCACAAACTATCCATTTTGAATGTTTGCAATATCAGGCGTTTTTCTACCCAGTGCGCAAAATGCTGGGAGGATTTGAAGTAAATAGGTTCAATTAGCACACACAGCGTGATTTACTGAACCATACCCTGACCCAGTCATATAGCCCTCACCATCTGGTCCTTGTCAGAGTCTCACAGATCCTCACACTGCTCCACTATTCCTGGTTCCAACATCAACTTCTTTGCATCACCTCTAGTAGTTACCGCGTACGTAAACTGCTTTTTCCTACTCTGCTCGAAGGGCTTGGAACAGTTTACAAAAAGACATCAGACTGGATCCACTTGTATCAATTGATGAGTTTAAAAGCGTCATAAAGCATGTGGCGACACGTTGTTATTATTCCTGAGGGGCAACTATGCATTAGCAGCTCTTGTTGTTTTAAGGAGGATTTCTGTTGTATACAAAGCATTTTTCAAACTTTTAATTGTGTGGCTGGCTGTTCCTTCCGGCAGGTCACTATTGTAAAAGATCATCCCGAACAGACGTCCTGTCTAGATTAATTTAAAATATATAAATAAAATACACTGCAGGACAAAATATTCTCTTGCCGCGTAATTTATCCTACTAACACTAACAAGGAAGTCAATATTTTTCTGACTTTCTGACTCACCTGTCAGTAGTTTTAATACTATGGTTGATCAGTTAATCGGCAAAAACCTGGAATAAGACCTGCTGTGGCGACTCCGAAAGTGAACAGCCCCCTTTTTGTCTCTCCTGCATTCACCAGGAGTAAACATATAAATTACGTCTGTCATGAAGTCTGCCTGGTACAAATGTTGGCTTCAGTCCCAAAGAAGCCTACAAAACTCCTAGAACGCTACAATGACACAATGTCTACTACATTGAAAAAAAAGGAACCAGGAATAGACTCTCTATCTCGGATAACTGTAACATTCATTCAGAACTATGTGGAGGGGTAGATGTTCTACCAATGAATCCAGTCAATAGAGTACAGAGATTGTTTCAGCCGTACAGTACAGTCACTTCTAATCTTTCCAGGATCGGGCCTGATGGAAATGTAATTAAGGCAGAAATCAAGCGGCTGATGAACATGGTTTCATACAAGAACAGAGGAGCCTGACGATCCCCTGCCTTTTCTTTATCTCAGCCGGTTTATTGTGGCGGTTCCAGGCCAGATGCACATCGAGTTGCCACCATAGGTAAATGTTTGTATCGCGTGAGGTGAATAAAGTCACCAGTGCCTTGGGAACATGATGTTTACCCAGTATTTTTGTTTAATCTAGTCATCCATCAAACATGTGCGGACCGGCACCAAATGCTGCCTCAGCTTGTCGCCACAATTTATGATAGGAAAATAGAAAAATCACTCCCATATAAAAGTTTGAGGACTGTTTGTTCGACTCTTTCCATGAAGGTAGGCCTAATATTGATAACGTTTTAGGTGAACATATCCTTAGAGTTTTAGTATTCATCCAGTCTGAACTTGAATAAAAGATGTGTCAGAGCTCTGCTTTATCCATCGGAAAGACTTGGCAGTGCCGCTGCGTCTGAAGTCAGTCCTTTCCATAAGACTTCCTTGCTATTCAGAAGACATAGTAGGACCGTGGAAAATGGAAGGGGGGAGGGGGAGGGGCAGCAGAGGAACAAGGCCTGGAACTGAGCCTCGGACTCAGGGCAAACAATCCCACATCAGAGGACTGAGCCACATTACAACATACCAGTTGTATCACCCTGTTCGCTTCGTTTCAGGGGGAGTTAATTACATGGAAAGAGTCTAAGACCGATGTTGGTTTTCACATAACCAACATCCAATACACAATCATTTAATTCAATGTAATGATGCATATTTATGAAGGGTTAGTTTTTTTGACATATATATGGAGAGTTTGTTTTTCTTCACATCTGTGAAGAGTTTGTTTTTATATATGAATAGTTATTTTCTCCCCTCATATATATGAAAGGGTTAGTTTTTATCCATGTGAATGGTTCACTTCAATGTTGTGTAAACATTGTTGCTGTTATTGTACATGTTGGGAGAAGAAGGAGACTGATGCAGCTGAAACAATGATTCGCACAATAATAAACAGCAAAGCGTCTTTGGAACTTCATGTTAACTGTGGTTTATTACTCTTTGTACTGCATTATCAACTCGTTCTCCGAGGAATCCCTGTATGTCTACAGATTTAGCATATCTCCAAACAAGTGAGCCTATAAATAGAGCTTCGGTTCACCCGCTACAGCTGCCTTAGGACCGGAGGTCTTACTCATGCAGTGTGGACACATACAGAGTGATGGTGACACAGGAGACAGAGCATTCCTCTCCGCTGCTCTGTGGCAGGAGGATAGTGGTGGTAAAATAATCATGGACGGTGTCGTCACATAGCTATGAAGAATCTGTCATCATAGGATAGGAAATATGGCCATGTCGTCATGCATGACATCATACTTTACACTTTTAGTCCACTACCATCTACTTCATGGGTCTAAGATAGACAGACAGACGGACAGACGGACAGACGGACAGACAGACAGACAGACAGACAGACAGACAGACAGACAGACAGACAGATAGATAGATAGGTAGACAGACAGACAGACAGACAGACAGACAGACAGACAGATAGATAGATAGATAGATAGATAGATAGATAGATAGATAGACAGGTAGACAGATAGACAGATAGACAGATAGATAGATAGATAGATAGATAGATAGACAGATAGATAGATAGATAGATAGATAGTAGTATTTAAGGGTTACCTTTTTCATGTATATGAAGAGACCTTTTTTCTTCAGTTATCAAATAGTTTGTTTTTCTTAATATATTTGGGAGGTGACTTTTTCATATATGGCCTATGAAGAGTTCTAATTTCTTCATATATATGAATATTTTGTTTTTTCTTCATAAATATAGTTAAATTTTTCCTCAAATGATGCTATATAAAGCGTTTTTTTTTTCATATATAGTAGGAATATGGTTAAAATTTTCCCATCATATATATGAACAGTTAGTTCTTTGATGATAGATATAAGGAGTTTATATTGATTTTTCCATTTTCTATTTATGAATAATTAGTTTTGTATACACTTTTATATGTAAAGTTCCTTTTATTTTATCTATATATATGTGAAGGGTTAAATCTTTATATTCATATTCATATTCACGCATAGTTAGGGTTTTTCCTGGTAAAATTTTCTGGTTTAAATATATGAAGAGTTCTTTTTTCATAGTATGTATGTATAGTAGGGTTTTTTCTTTTGTCTTCATTTCAATGAAAAGTTTGTATTTCTTATTCATATAAATTAATATTTATTTTTTTAATTATGTAATATTTAAGAGGGTTTTTTTTCATTTGTATGAAGAGCTTGTTTTTCTTTTTCATTTTACGAGTTTGTTTTACATCATACATATGACCGATGCATTTTTTTTTCTTCTTATAAACGATGAAACATAGATTGATATGTGTCTCTATCCAGAGTAATTACATTATGAGCATATTTCTGAAGTGTTTTGTTCCGGCACAATAATTCATTTTTTTTATTTGAATGAAGTTACAGTCCAGGCACAGAACCCTGAGGAACTACATAATTAAAGCTTAGTAGATCTCAGTGATGGTATGTGATGGTCAATGGTATCTAAACAAACAAACAAAACAAAAACAAGATAAGACAAGATAAGAAGATGCTTTTGTTTTACGAAGGGGCTAAAACCAGAGGTTCAGTCGTACACTGCCCATAAAGTATCTGGTTGTTGTTTAAAAAAGTAAACCAAGTTCTGTCGTAAGTCGGTACAGACAAAATAACATCAATCGTTGCACACTGTTTATTGCTTTCTGAATAAGTTTAGAGAGGAGGGGAAGGTTACTCATTGTCTATCGTCCATATTGATGCATTCATTATCCTTGATCGTTCTATTCTATCCTTTTCAGGATAAGCGGTTACGGATATCCTTAAAGGACAGCTAGAACTTATCCCAACTGACAAGAGGCAGGGAACATCCTGTAAGAGTTGCCAGTCCATCACAGGCCTGACACATAGAGACGGACAACCATTCACTCTCAGAACCACTCCAACAGACAATTTAGATTCACTAGTTCACCTATAATCTATGATTATGGAAATAAAGTTTTCTAGCAGGTGCTTTCACTCAAACTATTTTAAAAGATTGTTTTATTAATTTTAGTTTCTATGTGGGACGCCAAATGTGAAGATTAGGATTATTTTATTAATTTAAGAGTTTGTTATCTCTTTATACTTAAAATGTGTTTTTATTTCTGAAGAGTTTTTATTTTTTTCTTGTATGTGAAGCTTGCTTTTATAAATGGTTACTTTATATACTTATATATATATACTTATATATATAGTGTATATATATATATAAACAGTGTATATGCCTGGTATGGTAGGGCAAATGCTATTTCAATCTGCTTCCAAAATCGTTGTATTTACAGCAAAATGACAATAAGTTTGATTATGTAAATATATATATATATATATATATATATATATATATATATATTACAAGGATATATAAACTATGTGCGTGTGTGTGTGTTTATTACTTAATGTATACAGTCGTATTCCGTATTTGCGCAATAATTTGAATTGTTCAAGTAATGTATGCAGTTTAGTAATATTAGTAATATCTGGCGGAATGATTTTCTGAGACACAAATACAGCAGATGCTCCACCATGAATGTGGAAACATCTGTAATTCAGGACAACACCGATTTTAATACACGCTGACTTCACCGGCATAGTCACGCTCCTCAGCCCGCAGACTGGTGACGTGAACTGCCGGAAACTGCTAATATGGTCAGGCTGCCCTGCTCCATAAAACCATTGGCTGGTGTCTGCAGAGGGATCAGAGGACTGAGGGACAGTAACGACCACAGGACCACAAGTAAGCCGAGAAGATCCCGACGAACATGTTCACTAAAGGAGTACAAGCTCTTCTTCTGCTATTCTTTCTCTGCGCACAGGACGTCTCAGGTGAGTCCCAGCGGCACGCGCTTCAGTCCCAGGTCCGCCTCATGCGACCGGATTACAGTAGAGAGGAATCCACGGTTTTTGAGCTACTATGACACCAGACAGACAAATAGAAAAATAGTAGCTTTAGAGTCTGTGTAGATCAGAAGCACTTTGAAAAAGAAAATAACGCATAAAAAACTGTAAAGGATTATTTAAGAGTCTCACAGAGCAGGAGAGAGAACCGTCCTGTCCTACATTGTGCTTCATTATGTTCAGCATCCCCACTCTACCCCTCCCCCGAAAGAGGTGTTCTACAGTCTGGTGGTCCTGGGTGAGAAGGATATGCAGACCCTTGGAGCAGCTCTGTGACAGCAGCCTACTGCTGAAGAAGCCCCTCTGTGACGTCACGGAGGTGTGCAGAGGTTGGCCGAAGTACAAACAGTATTGTTGTTCAGTGTTCTTTGACCTATATCAGTAGACTCTATAAGTGTAAATCATCTTTCTTCTAATGTTGAGCATATTTAACCATCAACCACCAGAGAAGCATCTTAACATTACCTCAGACTGAAGAAACTAAAATTCCTATTTTAGATAATTGCTTGTAATCAGAACACAACTGTGAGTTTTCAGGCCCATCACAGTCTTTCACGGATTTTAATTTCACTTTCACCTTTTTTTTTATGAACTTTAGAAGGTTGAGAAATATTATTACTTGCTTACATAAATTGGCAGATTCTCTTTGCTCAATACAAGAGTTGGTTATTTTTAAGAATATGTGGCTCTAATTTTGCCCGGTGAAAGTGAAAAGTAGGTGAACACCACAGGTTGGATCTCTACCGGGTTGGAACTTTACTCTCTACCTTAAACTTGTTCAGCGCATTCCAACAGCGAGGAGCTCAGGTTTGCTCTGCAAGTCAAAGCAAAACCTACCAGAAGGATGTTTATCAAACTTGGCAGGAAGGTTCACTACACGGAAGGATCCGGATGAAGGAGCGAATCCTGGAATATGAATCATGCTTCTCGCTAACTGCTTTCACTCAAATTTCACCAAAACATTTTAATTAAGTGCTCTGTCATACAATTATGTTCAGATCAATTTAATGAAGTTATGCTTCAGTGACTAAACACAGCTCTGTTACATGTTACACAACAATGTTGAACATATTTGAAATTATTATGTAATCACAAGACTTTGATGACTAAAGTATAATTGTAAATGTAAACAGATCCACAGTTTATCTGTTTTTTTCATAGTAATTTACCAAAATGGCTTGTAAATACAGCCTTTTCTACAATGAAACCTGCTAGTATTTCATCATAAATTTGGTATTGTTTTTTCTTACATTGTATTTAACGTATCTACATATTCTAAACCTTAGAAATAAAGTAATTTCTGTTTTTTGGTATGTGATAATTCACCGTATGTCTGTTATGATATACGCATTTTCTTAATTTTATGGTATTTTACTGTTGCTATTTAACACTTTTTTACTGTAATTTCTGCAGACAATTTTTACAGTGTAGGAAAGTTATGGATTGCTCCGATTTTTTCCTTGTTCCATCACATGCTCTGACTTGTTGAGACTCAACAAGTCAGAGCGGTTGGGTCCATCTAAACGTTGGGATTCCTGATCAGAAACTGCGGGTTTTGTGTTTTAAGACTCCGGTGACTGTATGATGTCATCATCTCATTTTCTCACAGGTGGTCTAACTGTATTCTCCTCCTCCTTTGCTTTAAAGGCTCCTACCCCAAAGCGCAGAACGTCTCCTGGAAGTCCACGAACTTTAAAACCCTTCTGACATGGGAGCCCAAACCTTCAGAAGATTACTTGTACACGGTGAAGTTCTCTGTGTAAGTACCTGCATCACAGCCACACCTGTTTGCCACTCCAAGAAAACACATTCCTAGCTCACTGCTGTGCCTAGACGTGTTGCTTTCTAACATGCTGGTGCTGACAGGCTCACTGAAGGACCTTGAAGGAATCATTAATGGCAGCGGGGCCTGATAAGAAGCCACTGATCCAGTAGAAGCTTTTACTGGATCTATAACCGCTCATTCTGTTCAGGGTCCTCAGATTATTAACTAAAAGACGTGTAGATAAGAGGATTAAAGGAAAGAGACCATTACACCTACCAACAAGAACGGAATGTGCAAATGCCGTCAATCAGTTGGCAACTCCAACGAATGTTCTCTTTAGTGGTTATTTTTGTAAAGATCTTTTGACATTTGAATGTAACTACTGCGACAGAACAATTTCCTGTAAAGGATCAATAAAGTTTCTATCTATGTTATGTCAACGTGAAGGAGCAGTTTATTTTAAATGTCTTTGTAAGGGTTCACCGGCCGTTGGAACTAAGGGTTCTTTGCTTCATCCTAAGTGACAAGGAAGGCTCACACTCATCAGCCATACCCCCCAGGTCCCCCATTTTGCTTCCAACATGGCTGTGATGTCACTGTGTGTCCTGACAGTTTTCTATCAGTTTTCTTTTAGTGGTTAGAATGTTGTGGCCGATCAGAGTATAATCCTGAGTTTGATTTTGGAAAAATACTATTAATAAATAAAATGGGGAATGCATCAACAGGTTTAAGACGAACCAAACCAAAACCCCAGTAAAAAGCGGACTGATAGAAGTATGTTTTTAATAGGGCTTTGAAGACGATATGGACCTCAACAGTCTGATTTCCTCTGGGCGATTGTTTTAGAGGGTGAGGGCCTCACGGAGAAGACCCTGGCAGCCTCAGTCCTCAGCTTGGATTCAGGGAAGGCTAACAGTACCTTGTAATAATATGGTCTGTAATGGCTGCTGTGTTCTGTATGTATGTATCTCTTATGCAGCTTGTGCTGGTTTAAATGTGTATGAAGGGCAGTTACAGTAGTCCAAACGATAAAATAGGAGATAAAGATCATTCCCTATTTTACTGTTTGGATAAAACAGCTACTCCCATAAGTCTTGACAGCTCACTCTGAATGCACCTTATTTATGGAGGAGTCAACTTTTTTCACGGTAAAACTGTAGTAACATCATCATTAAGACTATTTTCTGACTGGCTCAGATTAAGCGGCTCAGTCTGCACACTTTTCATTCAGTCATTAAGCCTCTAATGAAATGAACAGACGTACTTGCTCAGGCCTAATTTTACTGCGCTTCACCGTTTGGAGGTAGGGAGCATTATAAATAGGGGTTCAATCATTGTTTAGCGTGAAAAAGTGACACATTTTTGGTTTGGTGCTACTGGTTATGTCACTATGGTGACCCAGATGTCATGTCTGCATGAGAGGCGGAAACTATAGGGGAAGGGAACAAAATGTTCAAAAGTAGCTTGTGCCCGAATGTTTTTAAAAATTTACCCTGCTTCTTTGGCCGACATTTTCAGTTTCAGAATCTACATTAAAATTATTGTGGGTGCAACATAAGTTGTGGGATGGGTCCACTTTGTCTTCCCTGAGATCTGACACACATACCTACAGCACCCTGCAGAGTTATTGGTACCCTCTAAAAATGTAATAGAATGTATTCTCTATATACATTCTATTATGTATATAGAATGTATATAGAGAATACATTCTCTATATGTATTCTCTCATACATATAAATAAATAATAATAATAATACATTTAATTTATAATGCACTTATAGAGAATGTATGATTCATTTGAATGATTCAAATGAATGATTCAAATGAATCATTCTAATCTAGCCTTTTATTCAAGCTACAAATTAAAAAAAAAAAAACATTCTAAACATTATTTTTTTTTTGTTGTAAACATCACAATTATTGACACCTCCTAAGAAATCCTATTTTATATTTCATAAGTTCACCTGTTTGCGTAGGAACTCTTTATGTCTGGGTAGGATGTATGAGCAGGCTCTGTATATCTTGAAATGTTTTGTTCAGAAAATCCTTAAATGAGTGTTCCTGTTTGTATAATAAATGCTGCTTTATTTTTGTTGCACTGTTACAGGGTTGGTGGGGACACACAGAACACCCCCCACTGTATCCGATCCGTAGCCACATGGTGTGACCTGTCCGGCTCTCTGACTGACATTAAGGCCTGCTACAAAGCTTATGTTGTGTCTGAGCCCCTGCTGGTGGACAATTCTGACCTCATCGAATACCCCGAGTCCGACTCAACACGGTTCTGCCCCTACCAAGACAGTAGGTCCTTCTGCTAAAAGAACTTCCTTCTTTTGAAATAACATTTGCTGTTAGACTAGCAGCATGTTGGTTCAGCTTATTCTGGCTTTGAGATAAGTGGTTTGACTGAGTTCACACAAGAAACAGTTCCGGTGAATAATTCATTGACAGAATACAGCCCCGTAACCAGAAAGTGCAAGGAATTGGACAAGCCTAAATAGACTTTGAACAAATGTTTAATTTCTTTACAGCTTTTCAGTGACTAGTCGACCCTCATTAAAATATGAAAAATTCATGACTATGACGTAAGAATCATGGAAAATGTTGGTGTAGGTGGAGTTAGTTTCCTAATCCTGGATTCATCCATTTTGTCCAGGTCAACTCTCAGCTACTTAATTGCACATTCAAAAAAAGTCTTAGAATTTGCGACATCAACTCAGTGGAAGTAAGATATTTTTATTCTCATATTTCTGCTTTTTCATTTGATACTTTGTATATACTACTACCATCATTCTACTTTTACTATAGTATTTTTTTTTTTTTACAAAAATAAGTGTACTTCTAACTGGGTAAAGAATGTCCGTACCTTTTCCACCTCTGATTATCTTATTCAAAAATTCCCTCATGAGGAATGCCCCATAAGTGAGGGTGGCCAGGTCGGAATTCCTTTGTAGAACTCTTGTCATAGCAGTAGTGACGCTGTAGCTACTATGCATCAGCCACGATAGGAATGTTCTCCACAGTTTAAGTTTCAAAATCTGAAGGGTTTGGAAAGAGATTAGCACAACTAGCAAACTGCCTAACTTTTAAAATAATATTTGATGCTGGGTCTGCCGCTTTGGATATGAATATCTGCAGCCCCCTGTTAAAGATGGCTTCTTGTAGTCAATAATCATTTTCCTGATGTAAGGCCCAAACGTTGCAATACTAAGCACCTTCTCGTCCCCCCTTCACAGCCGAAATAGGCCAACCTGTCTTCAAGCTGGAGATGAGCCCAGACAAGAGGACAACCACCTTGTATGTGACGGACCCCCTCACCGCAGTGTTTAAAGAAGGACGGCAGCAGAACATCAGGGATATCTTCTCTGACCAGCTGCAGTACAGAGTCACCTATCGGAAAAATAAGAGCTCCGGAAAGGTGAGTCATTGCAGGCGTCATTGTATCACCAAACATGAACCTGACAACCCAAACTTCATGTTATCCACCTGTGCCGTCTGCAGAAAGTCTACAACTCTCTGACCAATGTGATCCAGCTGAATGACCTGGACCGAGGAGAGAGCTACTGCTTCAACGTCCAGGCCTACATCCCCAGCCGCAACATCTTGAAGCAGCTGGGGGAGAAGAGCCACACCATGTGCTCCAACGACAGCACTGAAGGTGAGTTCAGGTTTCCATCTTTCCATCTTTCAGAAATATCCTCTTCCAGCTGGATAATGTTCCCTGACACAAACAGGTCAGGAATGATTTGAACAACACAACAACCAGTTCAAGGTGTTGACTTGGCTTCCAGATTCCCCAGACCTCAGTCTAGTCCTGCATCTGTAAAATGTTCTGCACTAACAAGTCCGATCCATGGAGACCCCACCTGACAACTTCCAGGACTTAAAGGATCTGCTGCTGGCATCTTAGTACCAGATACCACAGAACAAATGGTAGATCTGGCATAAAAGTGCAATTGTTTGTCATTTCAAGCCAAAATAATTAAAAAAAAAAAAAATTCACTTCCAGCCAATAAAGGTGGAATTCTTGCTACTTACAACCAAAAGAAGTGCGGATTTCTGTTACTTCAGGCAAAAAAAAGTTAAATACTTAAAACTTTCATCAAAAAAGTGCAATTTTTGTTACTTCTGGACCCCCGCCCAAAACAAAAACTAAGAACCAGCCCACACCTTCCAAGGATTTGACTGGCCAGTAAGGCAGGCTCTTCATGTCACTGTGGCTCTGGGGTTGCGTCATACTGCAACAAACAGCTTACTGTTCTTACTACAACTTCAATCTTGATTGTCCTCATTCCTGACAGACTGCTCCTTTAAATACCAAGTAAAATGAGATCTTGAGAATGGTATCCAATCTGTGCCTTCTATATTTTGGTAATTTAGTGTTTGCGCCCTGGTTTCCTGTCTTACACAGAGACTGACCGTCCTACTGGTCTGTAACATCACGCCGTCTGTTTCTGTCGTCTACAGTGTACTCAGTGACCGTCATCGCCTCTGCGGTCCTTGTCATCGTGTTGCTGATTGGCATCATCATCATCAGCATAGTGGCCTGCTGCAAACACAGGAAGGCGGGGCTGAAGAGTGAAAAAGAAAAAGAGGGGATGCCTCTGCGTGACGTATAGAACCCGTCATCCATCTGACACGACAAAGGGAACATGCGGAACGAGGAGCTGGACCGTGAGGAGAGTAGATCCACATTCCACTGTCAAACACTGGAATGCTCTAGTTTCTGTGAAACTGCCTGTTAATATGTCATACACATTTTCTCTTTATCACCATATGCCGCAGATATCACTGTTTGTACACTGCCACTGAATACACGCTGGAGTCTTTCTATCTGGTGAATGGTACCTCTGTAGACAAACACTACCAGTCGCTTTATTTATTTCATTTTATAGGGAACGATCTAACTTGAACTGATTTACAGAATATATTATTTTTCTATCTGATTCTTAATTTATTGTCTTTAATTGAAATCAATTGATTTATATATGATGCTGTTTAGCTGTTTTGTACTTCTGTGGGAACTGAGGAGGAAATAAACATTTGACAAAATTGTTTAAAATTCCACTATGAATTTAAATAAACAGAATAATAAAAATAATAATAATGTCATAGCAAATGCTATACTCTTTACCTCTGACATCAGACAGATGGAGATCATGTGATCAAATTTGTTGATTTGTCTGTGTTCATGACCGCTCAAGATAGAGATGGATGGATGGATGGATGGATGGATGGATTGATTGATTGATTTGAGGGTTCTCTCCAGATCTACACTTTGGAGGGATTGTATAGATTTAATATTCAACGGGGTTTGCAGCATCTGCAGTATCATGTGCATCCCTCCAAAGACATTTTCAACACTTCAAAAAGACATGGATAAATGCCTCTTTATGTAATGTACAACAGTGAAGACTAGTGGAGAAGATAGGAACATCTTAAGCAAAGTGGAGGGAGTAACATCATATTTAATTAAGGAATTATAATCCTATCCTTCTCAAGTAATCCAGGACAAAGCAGGGAAGACAGACATACTGTGTTTCAGTGAGGATGTATCCACAGATCTACTTCCCAAACATTCTTTAGTGGAATAAAGAGATTTTCTGCAGATTTCAATATTGCGGAGTTTCCCAAAATTCCTTCCATGCTTGACAGTCCCAGTAGTAGTTGTTCAGATCTTACACACAGGCGCAATAGCCAATTGCCAAGAAGGATTTGTCATCATAGTTTTCACAAGAATTGTATTTCACTAGTTGGCACATTGATGACAATGGTTGCATTTTCAGAATATGTTTTGGAAATTGGGATCCAAAGTGAGTTTCAGGCCCCTAAAATACAGTTATGTAAAAAAAAATTACAGTTTGATGCAAGAAATGAAATTTTGTGGAAAATGGAGGACAGGTAAAATTTAGCTATGTGGCATGGAAGCATATTTGAGTGTTTCACCATTTTTATTTTTATTTATTTATTTTTTCTATTCAATCAGGAAGTCTCATTGAGAAACCGTTTTGACCAAGGCAAATAACCCATTTTGAAATGCAACAAATACAACACATCATCCAAAAAATCCCCACTAAAACAATAGGAGTTGGTAAGATGGGTTGGCCTCTTCTTTATGGGGCTTTAAACTTGTCCATTGAGCCCAGTGAATCCAATTTTAGGTCCATGAACACGGACTTACTTATATCACAGGAAACAGAAAGCTGTATTTTTTTTTTTAGTTTTCAAGAAGTTGAAATAGCTTATGTTAATAACTTAACATTTTCTAATCTGTCCCCAACCTTCTCGTATTAAGTAAGAATTATTAAAATACCTAAATGTCAACATTCAGCTGAAGTACTAGCATCATCTAGTGGCAAATGGAAAAAAAACGTTGTTTTTTTAAAATCAGATTTGATCGGCTTTAATTTGTTTAGTGAGAGTTTTAATCAGTGTCATTGGAAGTATTCTCAGAATTAAACAGAAAGTTGGTGTTGAGAGACCAGGAATACTCAGAAAATCACCAAATCTGACGACCCCATCAGAGGCGGTAAACATTATGCACTGATAAAAATGATTCTGACCCTTTTTAAATGTTTTAAATGTTATCATTCTAGTTACAGAGATTTTAATGTGTCATCAAATCCTGTTGAAAGTTTTGGATTCAATTTTGAACACGCCTAAACTTTGGGAACTGCAAAATAATATACACGGACGGTCATTATTGTAAATGGAGAAGGACCGGTCATACGTCATTTATTTACATTCTCAACCCTCTATGGCCTGGCGTTGCCTTCAGGTAACAAACCACTTTGTTGGGCCTCACACTGCCCCTTTAATTATTTTTTTAAGATAATATAATTTAAAAAGTAACATGACAAGTCTGTGACAAATGAAATGAGGAGCTGAAGTGGGTCCACCGTCCCATCAGAAGGTGAGATAAATGTCACTGTTTTTACTGAGTTTAACTTAAAAATAAAAATAATTTTTTTGAGAAAAAATCTTGAATGTGAATAAATATGTAAAGAAGCATGATTGATAGTTTTAGGACATATTATGTTTTTATTCATATACTAAAACTGTCGTTTTTCGTTCGTTGCCTCAGGGCAATACTGTGGAGTCAGACCGCGTACTGTTTCGTGTCGCAAAAAAAGCGAGTCAAAGATGAGGCACCACCAGCTGGTATTCCACTTTGTCAATACCAAATAGTTTAGAGTGTCATTTTCTTAACTTTATTTATTTGGAGTTATTGTCATTAAGTTGTGGTCCTGTCAAACGTGAGTGTATATTCCTTGTTTTTTCCTCATTCTACTTCCTTTATTTACTATAGAAAAACTTGGTGTTTTATCGCCCTCATACATTGTTGCCCTGAGGCAACAAACCATTATCAGATTGATATATTATCAGGGACTCCCAAGCTACCAAAAATGTGGAGTGAAATATTTGTTCCCTTTTTAATAAAAATTCATGCGGAAGACTTGGTCCACGCAACGCTGACAACTTCACTTCCGTTCTAGCCCCTTCAAAATAAGAGCACACAGGAAAACACAAAATCACCCAATGCATTTTCCTAGGTCGAAAACATATTTAAAAAAAGGTTGCATTCATTTGAAAATATCTTGCCCTTGATTAAACACTAACACATCAATGTTATTAATTATATAATCAAAACAAGTTCATAGTAGATTTATTTCAGTGTGCCCTCATAATATTATTAGAACAATATTATTCCTGTTTTATTATTATTGTTTAATATAGCTAATCAATTCTATGTTAACCTTTGTTTTTATATTTGAAACAAATTTTGAATGATCTTTTTTTAAACAGCATTTGGAGTGTAAGGCAAAGGAGAAAGATCTTTGCACATGACAATTATCGCTTTGAATGTTTGATCGTCCAGCACCTCAGCAGGTTGGTCACAGCACTCTGGACTAATCACGACAGAATGACCAGCATGTTTTACATCTTATATTATTTATTACAACAGTTTAGGACATTTATCGTTTAGGTTGGTTTGATTGAAAAAATAGCAAGTTTTGAAACTCAAAAACATGATTTGGAGAATATTCAGCAGCTCCATGTGTGTGGTGTGTATGTGTGTGCGTGTGTGTTTATGTGTGAGAGAGACAGGTTCTTTCAGCTGCTCCAAGTGAGTCTGAAGCCTGAGGGCAGGACGGAGTACTGGGCTCTGAACACGATGAAGACTTGATGGGAGGAGGCCGTGAACGGAGCGATGTTGGTTTCCTGAACAAAAATGACAAAAAAAATAATAAACACGTGCTTTTCATCTTTCACTCAGAGTCCTGATGGTCCGTCTGGGGTTACATACCGCTCCGCAGTACGGCCCAACCAGCGGTGAGGAGTAGTTTGGGCCATCATACAGCTTCAAGTAGTTTCTCTGGCAATCTCCGGGGTCATCGATGCTGATCTGGGCAAAGGTGACGGTCACCACCCGACCTCTGGGTGCCGCGAGGCTCCATTCACAGTGGCTACCGTTTGGGTAGTTGCCTGGGTAGTTGGGGCTGGCGAATGAGCCATGGTCTCCAAACAGGGTCCCCCCACAACCTGGTACACAAAGGAAGACGAGGATGACATGGACCATCTTCACTGCTTCAAAGTATAAGTTCTAGATACACTAGAAGAGGACAATAGCTCATGGATCCCTAAAAGATGTGCAGGGTTTATTACATTTCTGAAACAACGTTTCTCAGTTGATTCAGCAAATGTTTTAAGGAAATCTGTGATCACACTGTGATCACATTCCGTGGTGAAATTACATCAAAGTGTTTTCCTAACTATCTCCTCGGCTTCTTGTTGATGTTGATGGAGTAGGTGGAAGTAGTAATATGAAAGTAAAAAAGTATAAAAGCAAAAAATGATTAAAGTAAAAAATGTGAAAGTTACAAATAAATGACATCAAGTAAAAAGTAATAATGTGAAAGTGAAAAAGATACGAAAGTAAAAAGTACAAAAGTCAAGAATAGTAATATGAAGTTAAACATTTTTTAAAATTATAAAAGGACAAAGTAATGATATTATAGAAAAAAGCATAAAAGTAAAAAAAATATTGAAAAGTAAAATTTCTTTAAATTTAAAAGGTATGAAAGTAAAAAGTAGTGGTATGAGAGTATAAAATGAAAATTTCTTAAAGTGAAACATTCTAAAAGAAAAAGGTATAAAATTATAAAGTAGCATTGCAGTGAATTATAAATTGTGTCCAACCGTCTGACGCTTGTTTACGTTTCCTAACGTAATATGTGGAGATGGCAGGAAAACACACAATGAGTCTGTTTTGAAAAGTAAAGAGTAAAAAGTTCAGATATTCATGTTAACATTTAGGGAGTATAGTTTAAAATAGTTACATGAAAAATAATTACTCAAGTCAAGTCAGATAGTTGAAAACTCATCTTATGTACAGCAATGAAGAATTTGTACTTAGTTACTTCCACCTCTGGTTCACACCTGTACCTAAAGCGGTCTTCTTTTGACCAGATCTTTCAGGACAGATTCCTGATCTGAGGACTACTTAAGAGTTGTAGATTTAATCTTCGCTCAAAGCATCAGAGGTGGAAAATAACAAAGTATAAATACTCTTACTATACTAAAAGGTGAATGAAGGTTGAACAAATGTAATTCAATAATCACCACTATTTGTTTTTAGTGTACAATAGGCTGAAAATATAGGTTAGTTTGGAAAGGATCCTTTATATCTACAGAGGGGTGGGTCCTCTTTCCATAGAACGGAACTCTGGCTCTAGACAAGGCTTTAATGTTTTTAGGTTGAAGTCGCAGAAGAACGGCAAAAAATTTCACATCTAAAAAAACAACGTGGAAGAAGATGATGAATACGTTTGTTTTGTCTGTTAACCAAGGGAGGATCACATGGAACATAAGGACTACAGTCTAAACTTGCTCTTTTTGGAAAGTGCCTTGACAAGACATTTGTTCTGATTTGGCGCTATATAAGTTAAAGTGACTTGATTTACTATTTAGAACTATTAGCACCAGAGCGTTAAACCTCGCCATCAAAGAAAACGTGAATGAATTGGGGAGAATCAGAGACGGCAGACATGAAACACGTAAGAAGACAAAACTGATCATGTGTCATCGTTTTAAACGACTTGAATAAAAAAGTGCAGCTCTGACCATCAGGGGAGGAAGTCCACGTGGCTTCGAAGCCGTCCCTGTTGTGGGAGAAGTCACTCTTAAAGCGAAGGTAGAGCAGGTTGGTTCGTGGGAAGATGGGGCTGGGTAGGTTGGAGCCGCAGAGCTTAGCCATCAGTGGCGAGTCCGCCGTGCTGCCGTTCCGGACCTGAAGGAATTTTTTAAAATTATAAAAGAGAGTTTGATTCACTGAACCCCAGCGATCTCACTAAGGTCAACAAGGTGGCCAAAAGAATGTGGACATAAATGTACATGTAATCTTCCCCTGAGGCTCTTTTCCTTCTTTAGACCCTTCAGTTCTACCGATGATGGTAATGCTTCAAACTCCTGGACCTGTTGGCCCTAAAATACTTGTCTCACCTCCAGGTAGTCAAAGTTACAGTCTTGGTGATTCTCCACATCAAAGCTGTTGAAGAAGAAGGAGATGGCAGCGTTCTGTGGAGCCTTCAGGATGATGGTACAGTCAATGCTGTTGGGGTAGATGTCAGGCCAGCCTGGACTCTTCAGGTAGCCGTATTCCTGTTCGTAAGTTCTGCTACAGCCTGGAAAGAAGCACCACCACAGTCAGAGAAGGTCTCTGCACGTTTTCTCCGGTCAAAACATCTTGACTGGGAGTACAACAAAGAGGGATCACAATTTTTGGGAACCACTGACATAGATAATGTAAAACTTTGGGAACCACTGTGCTTGACTATCTTATTATACGGTATCATAGTTTCACAGCTGATGCAAGGGTGTGTTCAATTTTAACACTTCTTGATCTGAGCTCAGAACAGTGGATCAGTATATCCTATTGGATAGTGAAAGATGGCTTGGCATCAGGGACACTGCCCTGCAGGGGATAAAATGATCTTTAGGAAAAGGACTTTCTTCATAACCATGGGTGACGCTCTAGTACTAAAGTAGTAAAAAATAAAATATTCAACATCATTGATAAGCAGACAACACAGATTTATGTGCCATTGAAAATCAGTGGAGCTCTTGAATGAACTGAAATTCCAGCTATAAAACTACCAGAAAGTACTGGTTCCTCCTTAGGAGCAGGATACGCTGGTTTAGTATCTCACTTTGTGATGTGGTATACTGGTACTTACTGGCAATCTGATAAGTGAAACTGAGACCGTTTCCTGGCATGAAAGAGTCAGATTTGAAGTAGACCAGGATGGTTCTGCCGTAGCTGTAGAAGTCAGGTGGACGATCATCTGATGCACAGAACTTATGTGACTGCCCATAGTCTCCCTAGAAACACAAGAAGCCCACAATGCTCCTGAAACCTCTCCTTGTGTCCCAGAGTGATCAATGATGATCTCTGAACTCACCATGGGCCAGTCCTTCATCTCCAAGTAGTTTGCGGAGCAACTCTGACTTTGCTGGAGGGTCAAGTTCTGGACTGAGACTTGAACCGTCTCCTGGGCTGGAGCATCCAAGATCCAGCGGCAGGTGGTGTAAGCGGGGTAGGCGTTGGGGAAGAAGGGTGAAGTCAGAGTCTGAATGGAGGAGGTGGCATTCAGAGTCCCGCCGCAAATCACTGAGGGAAGGCAAAGACAAGGAAAGATTTGGAGAGCTAATAAAATTAAAAGGATCCGGTCTACAAGATCCTTTTCTCTGACATAGATAGAAATATTATTTGTATATACGGAGAGGGGCAGTGATTTGGCCACCACCGTCCCCTCGCTAGCTTTAGAGTTTCATATTATTCAAAGGATATTTGTCACTTGAGGCTTTCTTCCTTTTTGTTAAAAAGCAACACTTAAAATTAGCAAAATTAGCAAAAACATCATTCATCATTGTCATTGCTCTTTTGGTAGAGGCTGTTTGGTTGAACTTCGACCTGACACACGAGTAACGAGTCATAGTTCTATGTGGGACACATGGCGAGGACTGCTTTCCTGAAACATTCTAGGGGGCACTGTAGGGTCATTTTACCATGCCACACCAATTCCTCAAACTCATATGCAATCAATAAACTTCTAATATCTGACAATTGTACACATTTGGTAAAGCTTCGTGCATGTATAACTTGTCAACAACAACTTCCTGTTTCTCCAAAATACTATACCGTCGAGCAAAAACCCAAATTCCTCCCAACAATTCATTCTAATTTATCAAGGCCTTCTTTACCTAATTTGAACTCTGTGGGGTTAATGGGCTAGTAGTACCTATGAATAGGACATAGGAACTATCAAAAATGTCTTTTCCTGTTCCCACTGGATAATGCTCTAAAAAAGTTGAATGAGATCTTTGTATCCCTATCCTCATGTAGAGTTTGAAGCAGATCAGACTATGCACAGTGCAGTTATGACAATTTCATATTTCATAGTGATACACATAGACATATAGACGCCACCTAGTACTGTCCAGATTGCTCATCAAAAAGTCAAGCTTTTGTAACTTTGAATCCTTATGGTCTTAACTGCCAATCATCCACTTTAAAGTTGATTGAATCACAACTCTAGGACGAGTTTGTAAAAGTACAACACAAGGAAAAACAAAACAAACACGCATAATTCAAAATGGCCGACTTCCTTTTGGTTTAAGTCATAGCACCAAGAGACTTTTTGGTTTATCTTGATAATATAAATATGTGCATCAATTTTCCAACCTTTAGGTTAAACAGGGTCCAGGAGCTGCTTCCCTGAACTAGTTCAGAGGGCGCTTTTGAGCTATTTTACCCCACTTTTTACTGGAACCCATAAGACACATAATATACAAAATAATACAGAATTTCACCACGACTAATGTGTTAGAAAAGTTTGATGAGTTTTTGAGTGTAAGAAAATATAAAGGTGATATATTGGGAGTTGTTTGGGATTACAGTTGGGTCCTCGCACTGCTTAGTGCTTGCGCCCCCTGAAATGAAATGAAGCCTTATCCTGGAGTGGAGAACATTGAAAGTTTTACATGGTATTTGTCTGTAGGTGGCGTTGAAGCCTCGTCTCTGCACTGTGTTGTCGGTCACAAAGTGGATCGTCAGTAGGTTTCCACTTGAGATGAAATAGGAAGGGATGGAGTTTCCACAGAATTTCCCAACCAGAGGGAAATGAATGTTGTCACCATCAAACACCTGAGAGAAACATTTTTAACGTTAAAAACATCATAATAAAATATAAACAGTTTTTATTAATATAATCATAGCCCCACAATTACCACGTATAGTATCAAATAATGCACCCTTCACATAAAGTTAAGTGAAAGAGTTTGATTGTTACGCTTCATAAAGTAAAACACCATGGCAACTGTACCCGATACACCTCGTATACCCCGTGATTTGACAGATCTGGGAAAAACTCAATTTTCTATTTTTTATTTTTGGTTAAATAAAGGTTAAATTAAATAATAAGAAATAAAGAATATATTCAACATGATTTGTGATTCCAGAAAAGCTATTCAATCCAATTACCGTTGGATGTAATAGCTGTTCTGTGTTGCAACAACAATCTATAGCATAGTTTAACACCGAACAGCCATTATGTTAGAACCACTGACAGGTGAAGTCAAAATAACATTGCTTATCTGGTTACCATGGTTACCTATTACCAGTGTTGGAAGCAGGAAAAATGGACAAGCGTGAGAGTCTTTGACAAGGTCCAGATCGGGATGGGGTGGGATTTGTGTGCAAGGGAAGAGTTTGAAAGAGGCGCCAACATCATCATGTTAAAAAAAAAAAAAAAAGCCATGCTGCTTTACCTTAACGTAGTCGTAGCGGCAGGTATTGGACACCTCAAGCTCAAAGGATTCAAAGGTCAGGTTTATAGCCTTGTTGACCGGCATCTCTATGGTCCACAGACAGTCCATCCCGGGCTCGTACTTTCCATCCTGGTTCGCATCAGGAGATCCAAACATACCCATGGGCATGGACAGGTAGCCCCCACACCCCTGATTTGGACCTGCAGGTAGAGCAAAAACACTCTGTGTTAAAACTGGAGTAGTATCGGGCACGTGGGTTAATGGCGGTTCACCTTCACTCTTACCTGAGATAAAAAATAATGTTTATTATTATATTATTTGTATCTGTAATACACTTTATGATAATAAAAAAAAAAAAATCTTTGTAGCGCCACAAAACAGGAGGAGATCCAATCAAAAGAAAATAAACTGTCAAAAGCATTAATTTGATTCCAGATTCTTTTTATTCCTTGGTTGGTCTCTCTTTATTATTTGATATGGCTTAAAATTAGATTTGAATAACATTGGTGGATAAGCAGATAACCCTTTTATAATTACTTTTATTATTTTAAACCATCAATAATTATCCAAAATGTTAATTATTTAACACAAAAATTTATATTACCAATTTTTGTGGTGCTTAAGTTTAAAAATATTTAGAAAATTCAATTTCCCTTTCTTCCTTTCCTCTTTGATAGTTTAAGTTTTAACTAGAACTACTTTATTACTGTTATACCTCACACTTTGCGGATAAACTACTGGTACTGACAGAAGCAATATTCCCTTAAAATGACAATTTTTAATGACAACATCCACAAGATTGAATCAACAGTAATCAGACAGAAAGAATCTGTTGCTTCCCTCTATGGAAGGCCCTATTCAGTGGACAACTTACCCTGTCAGGTGCGCTGGCCTTGGCCTAAATGCCCTATCCTACTGCAACATTTACTTTCATATTACTGCTTTAACACATTTTATTTTAAACTTTCATACTTTTACTTTTTTGCTCTTTTACTTTCTTATTAAAACTTTTCACTTTTGTGTTTTTTTTTTTTACTTAATTATGACTTTCTTTTTACTTTTATACTTTTATTAATATCATTACTTTTTCATCTTTATACTTTTTGACTTTCATTCTTTTCTTCCATTCGTACTACTATTTTTTTTTAAATATTTTTTTTTATACTTATGCTTTTCCTTGATACTTTGAATGCATTTCAGAGTCTGTACTTTTCCACTTGTACTTGAGAAAAGAAGTTGAATCAATAACTCTGATTTTACCTGAGTCATTATTTCACCAGTAACTGTACTTCTACTTGAATGTCTGCATTTTTGCCCCCTGGGGTCCACTGGTGTCAGTTTATTAAAATAAAGCAGTTTATTATCTTTACCAAAAAGGCAGGAAAAAGAGTAGCTGCTCCATCCCAATCAAAGAGCCAAGGACGTACCAAGAGTCTGGCTGTAAGTTGCCCTCCAGCCAATTTCATTCACCGATGCATCAGTCCTGAAGATGATGAAGAGGTTGTTGAAGGAGGAGCGTATATCCGGTGGGAGCACTGAGCCACAGAACTTCCCCAGCAAAGGCGCCGAGCTGTCCGGTCCATCGTACACCGCCACATAATCATAACGACAGGAAGAAGATGCCTCCAGATGGAAGGTGTTAAACCTGCGGAGAGAAGAGACGGTTAAGCAAAGCACTAATGAACCAGCAGGTGACAGCCTGGATCCAGCCTGCGTCCTACTGACATAGAGGATTTCAAAATTGGGAACCACTGGTCCTAATTGTGTTTGATGTGTGTTCAGTCTCACTTGAGGTCCACCACCCTGTCGGCTTGGACCATGATGTGGTAACTACAGTTCGTGTTGTGGTAGTAGTCAGTCATGGAGAGAGCAGGGCTGCTCACGGTTCCCATGGTACCGTTGAAGAACCCACCACATGCTGTAGACACACAAACACACACGGAGTGACATCATAGCGAAGTCATGGGACAGCTATTTTCACCTTAACATTCCGAGGACGTTCTTTGTCTCATTAGAAGACCAAGTTCTTCCTGCTATTCTTTACTCACCTATAGCTCTGTACTCTGCCAAGAAGCCGCTCTCACCGATGAAGGAGTCAGAGTAGAAGTTGAGTCGCATGGGGCCAGAGGTGGTGAAGTGTCCAGGGACACTGGAGCCACACAGAGTGGCAATAGGCGGGCCTCCAGTGGTCAGGCTGTATATCTTCAGCCCGTCATACTGACAGGTGGAGTGTGCTGGACAACAAAAACACAGTAAAAGAACATTTTACAACCAAATGTTGTGAAATGACAGCGGTTTCTTTGAACGTATATTGCAGACACACTTGCCTTCAATTTGGAAAGTTTGAAAGGTGAGGATGACCACAGTCTGATCTCCAACGTCTATAATGTAGTTGCAGTTGGAGTAGTTGGGATAATCAGCTGGATAATTCGGAGAAACCACACGACCGCTGGTAGCCGTGAAGTTAGCGCCACACCCTGATGAATGGAAGACATCAGACTCTCTCCCTTTTTACCCGATATCACTACATAATCTGGAAGTTGATGTTTTTACAATCTCGGTAGACAAACTAATCCACCTCAGCAACTCACTGTTCTAGAAATTTAGCTTATCATAAAAGCCAGGTTTTAAAAGGTTAGTTTTTACTTATTTTTCACTTGATTTGGATCAACAGGGTTAACTGTGAGGCTAGCTTTCTGGCTAACTGTCAGGTTATCTTTGAGGCTAGCTGTCTGGCTAAGTGTCTGGTTAACTGTTGGGTTAACTGTGAGGCTAACTGTCTGGCTAAATCTCATCTGAATGCCAGAATCACTGACTTGGGGGTGGTAGATGTGACATCTACTGACTCTGTGGTGCTGCATATAATTGGTCTTCTTTGACCAATATGCTATAAGTTAAAGTTAAAGTTGGAATAGTGCTTGCAGATAATTGGTGGTGCTGCCTACTGACCTGGTTTTATAGATATTCTTTTACAAAGCAGATATGTGGATCAAGGAAATTAAAAATTGTTGAACCTCAGTTGTTGGACTTATTGTTTCTAAAAAACCTGCCTCAGGCCGAGACTGTGACATGAAGCCATCTCGGCTAACTGGTTCTTACTGGTGCTGAAGGAGCCTGAGAATCCTTTTCCTGGTACTCCGGTGCTCTGGAACCGACTCGTGATGATGTTATATGGCGCGACGATAGGGCCTGGTGCCACCGAACCACAGCCTGTGGCCAGTAGGGCCTCAGTATTTTGGGTCCGGCCCGACCACATCTGAGGAATACATAATAACTCAGTAAATGTTGTCAATTGAACATTATTTTAAAAAAAGAAACATACTGTAGGCATCTGAAAGACAATTTTACAAATTTCTCATTTTGTTCTACAGTTAAACCTTCAAGCAGAGCGAGCCGGTTCTCCCGAGCATCAGAGAGCTTGTTACCAGATGTTACCAGTGTTCTGGACATTCCGTGAGATAGAAGACCCAATAATTGTACAGAATACCCCATAATATCAGTCGTAGACCTCTTCTTCTTCTCAATCCCTTTAGGGGTTGCCACAGTTGATCATGTTTCCTCTTTGCCCTGTCCTCTGCATCTTCTCTCACACCAACCAACTGCATGTCTTTCCTCACAACACCACGAAAATCTCAGGAACCTGGATTTGTCCATGTATGAACCTGGACTGTTTCATTCTTTAAACCTGGACTGTTTCACTGTATTAACCACGACTGTTTCCCTGTAACTTGATTACTTTTATGTCTTTCGACCAGTGATTTGAGGTCTTTCAAGGCTCTGTGACTTGATTACTTCGATGTCTTTGACTTGTGACATGACGTCTTTGTGTCTTTGTGTCTAACTGGATGGCTTTGATTTCTTTAACTTGTGACTTAATGCATTTGATATCTTGTGACTTTTTAAATTCCCATGAGGTTTTTTTGGGTGCAATTTATTTGAAAATCAGTTGGTAAATTGTTACTTATTCTTTTATCAGAGCAATTTCAATCAGGCTGAATATTTTGATTTATAATTTGCAAATATGTAATATGTTGTAAAAGCTGTGAAACAAGATATCTAAAAATGGTCAAGAAGAAATTAAAGTACAAAGAAGTGCACACTGAGGCGCACAGAATAGCTTGGGCGCAAAAATGTAATTAAGTTATATTCCATCTGTTTTGTGTGAATTAATAACATGTATCTAACCTTCAACCAACATTTACTGATGTGCGCCAGGATGCAGCATTCACATCGTTAGAGTTGGTTGGTGTAGTACCAGAGATTTGGCGGATTTCTCATGTTTCACATGAATGGACTACCGTGCAGCATTTGAGCGTGTTTCCGCTCTGGTTCTGTGCTCACACCTTGACATAGCTGTCCTGACAGGTTCCAGTGCTGTCAGGAATCTCAAAGTCACTGTTGAAGCTCATCTCCAGGTGGTTCCCCTCGTGGGCGATGATGTGCCAGGAACACTCCACGTTGGGTGGAAAGTTGTTGGGATAGTTTGGAGACTTGATGGTTCCTGTATTGGAGTGGATCGTCCCTCCACAGCCTGGATGAAACAGAAGGATCAGGTTTCACAGCGGTTGTATGAAAAATGAAAATTAAAGACTTAAGAACATTGATGGAAGGAGCCTCCTTCATAGAGACACTGAAGAGCTGGTGCTACCTTGAAGTAGACTGTGAGCTATTTTCAGAAGAGAATTTGAATTGTAGATTTAAAAGAGAATTTAATGGTTTTTGACAAAAAAATAGATTTAAAATCCCTCAATTAATAAAAAATTATTAACTGATGGATTTGATGTGTCCCTCTGGTCGAGCAGCCTGGGATCTGATGTTGGTGTGTTTGTGGCCCGCATCCCTCCCGTTTACAATGAAAGATGATGTAGGAGGGGATAGATTGTCCTCAATGGACCAAAAGTACCAACAGTCTTCACTTGAGTAAAACTGCAGTCACTCGATTCAAAAATGATTCTGGTGAAACTAAAATTCTTGATTCAACTTCTTCACTCTAACACAAGTGAAAAAGTACGGAATCTGAAATGTACTCAAAGTACAGAAGTAAATAAAAATCTAAAAAAAAAAAATATGTCTGTAAAATTTTTAGTATAAATTTTTATCAAAAATGTATAAAAGCATAGATATAAAAATGAAAAAATCTTTGTACAGAATTAAAAATTGAACTAGTGAAATGAACTAGCATACTTTTTAAGAGAAGTTAAAGAACATAAAGGTATTAGTCAAAAAGTAAAGAGTAGCATTGCAGTGAACAGAAAACTGGGTCCAAACTTCTGACTGATGTTTTTTGTTTCTGTTTTCTAATGTAGTTTGTGGAGAAGTCAGGAAAGCAAACAATGATTAAAAATGAAAATAATCAAATAAAGTAACAAGTCTGTTCTAAAAAGTAAGAAATATAAAGTTCAGGTACACAAGTTGAAATGTAGGGAGTAAAAGCAGAGATTTTATAGAAAAGAACACTTAAGTAAGGTACCTGAGAACTCTACTTATGTACAGTTACAAAGCATTGTACTTTGATATATCAAAATAATGTAAAGAAACCATATTACACTAATTTTGCCGGCATCATCTCACCTGAGGAATCAGTTGACCAGGAGGCCAAAAAGCCTCCTCTGGAGACACTATGGTCAGCCAGGAAAACTATAGCGAGCCTGTTGGATCCGGACTGGATTGTCGGTGGAGTAGTGGTCCCACAGTACTGGCCGATAATGGGCGATCCGGGGGATCCTCCATTGAAGATTGTGACAGAGTCCCAACCACACTGAGAGTGGGGCTCCAGGTTGAAGTAGCTGAAGGTTAGCTGCAGCAAGAAATGGAACCAATGACACTTTCAAGACAGGTAGTACTTGAGGATGAGCTTCTGGTGTTTGGTTGTACTATGTGTATACAGCTCCCCTTATTGGACGTAGGTGGTATTTTGCAGTCAAAATCCCATTGTGGGAACATTTTGGGCCCATTGACTATCCAACTGTGCCCTTCTGGTCATGTCGCCCAAAAACTGTGGTAACATGTACAACATACAGTAACATTTTGAGATTTGATCCAAATGTAAAGTGCATTATAAATTAAATGTATTATTATTTATTATTATGTACTTTGACGTATTTCTATCAAATTTGACGTGTTCTATATCTAACCAATGAGAGAAAAAAGGGATTCCAATAAATTTGTTATTACAACCAGAATTAGGAAAAAATATTCTGAAAGCACAACCCTGCCGGAAAAAGCATGGTACAGTAAATGCGGACCACAGTTTTGGAAAAAATTCTGTTCAATGATAGACTGATATCGGAGTTTTTTAGAAAGGCCATCGTGAGGAGATGGTACCACCGACATGAGGAACTAAAAACCTGCATAAATAAACTAAATGAGAATTAGATCATTAAATAAATAACGTCCATGAGTAGAACCCAGTCAAAGACTGACCTTGATAGTGTGGCCCTCTGGTGCCTCAAGCAGCCAAGCACAGCGACTGGGGCTGGGGTAGATGTCGGGGTAGTTAGGAGTTGATAGCATCCCTCCCTCCCCAGTCTGCCAGCCTCCACACTCTGCAATGATCCACATGAGGAAGGTGATGAGATCATCATCAGCTCTGTCTCACATCACAATCAACAAGTGTCAGAAGCAGGACTGTTGTCATGTTCACACTGAGAGCCAGGCGATGTGTGAAGAGAAAATTAACTGGATAAGGTACCCGGTCGTCACATAGCAAACTTGACGCAGAGGAAATGTGATGTAATTAATGGTTTCCTAATAAATGTAAAAGATGCATTATTTAATTTCATTTTCTGCAGACTGAGCCACATGCATCACCTGACCTATGTCATGCTCAAAGAGAGAGAGAGAGATGGATGTAGATAATTAAAAATATAGAGAGAGATAGATGTAGACACATTAACATAGAGATAGATAGAGATGGCGAGTGGGATAGAGATAGAGGGATGGAGATAGAGACAGGGACAGAGAGAGATAGAGCCACAGATCAAAAGATGGATGGATCGGTAGTTAGATAGACTTTTGACTTTTAACACAACTTTATTGACAAAAATGTTACACAATAACATAAGAAACTGTTTACAATTTATACTCGTACTCTCGCACTCATCAAGTTAAAAGTTGAGTACCAGAGTGGTGTCCTCTTCAAGTGAACCGAGGAGCTGTCAGATTCCCCAAACTGCTATGAAACCAGTTATGTTGTTGTTTAGCCTATGGAAAGTTGGCTCCACTTTCAGAGGAGCTGCTATCAGATCTTTGAAACAGTGATCCCTGATCACTTTGGTTCAAACACAAAGATGGGGAGGAAGAAAAACTCTCCCAAAACCTCCACCCACCTCTTCAGTACCAAAATGTTCGGAGGGCACCAGGCAGTGACCACCACACCTCATCCATTAGCCTCCACCCTAATATCCTTCTACAGATGTGCACAAATTCGGGCATGTGCAATTTATGGTGATCCCCGGTGAGCCCCCACACAACTTCTCTCACACTTATTTATGTCATCTATTTATTGTCTATTTATTGCAATGTCTAATGTATGCTTTTAGTTATTTTAGGACATTAGTATTTATTCTAGTGTTCTATTGTATTCTCCACCGGGATCTGAGTTCAAAATTTTGTTCCCCTTTATGTACCAATATGTTGCGGTTATGACAATAAACTTCCTTGAACCTTGATCCGTAGCACCGTGCTTGACCAGAGACCCATCACCTCAGCCAGTCTCTCATCTGATGTCCCCGGTGGGTGTCCCACCTTCAGGAGGCCAGCTTCAAGGCCCCAGTTGTGGAGGTAATCTCTATGAAGCCCTCGAGACCCTCCCCACCCTCAAAACCCTCCAGGTTTAAACCGCTCTCAACAAGCTGAGTCACATAGCTCTGATCTTTAAAGAACATGACTAATGCTTATTTCCAGTAGGAGGTTGTAGGAGCTGTTCCCATGTCCCTCCTGCTCCCCCACCTGGTCCTTCTGGGAGCTGGGCTGTGGAACCAGCTTATGACATGCCCCGGAGACAAGGACAGCGACACAGAGGATGCCATCCTCGCCACGAAAAGAGGGGGGAAAACACTTAACAAACTACTTGTTCACAAAACGCATCACAATAGGAAATGGAATAGGAAAAAAGTAGGAAATTAGAATGCAGTTATGAGAAGTCTACCGATCCCCTTAGATAAACCTATTGTTAATTTTGGGACTAAATTGAACCCTTTTGCAACCCGATTGAACAATAAAGCTTCAGAATTTGTTGTGTCAGACCATAATCTGCACTTCGTTTAAAAGATGACTCATCTCATATTCAGATATAGCTTATTGGACATGGAGCTGAGCTATAAGTGTCTGTCTTACCGGAAAACAGGTATTTGGCTTTGAAGCCCAGGTCTCCTTCAGATTCATCAGTCTGGAAATGGACCCAAAGCTCTGGGGTAAAGGCCACAATGGGCAGTACAGGGGGGGTCTGCCCACACACCTTGGCCAGCAGTTCTCCATCTGAATTACCTGAAGGAGGGGGTACATAGTTAAAGAAAAAAAAGATGGAGATACGGTAATTCTCCCCTCCACATCTTTCCTCCCACAGCATTCCTGCCCAGTGAGTCTTCATTTGCTGTTTTATCTTCTTGGGTTGATTTTAGGTTGGTGTTGAATTAACATTTCCATTTGCATAATGGTTTATATCAATATATTAATAATGGTTTATATCAATATATTAATCAATTTTTGTTCCCGTATTGTTATGGTGATATCCCCGAAAAATCAGTGGTGTTATGGAATTGTTATCGCTGTGGTTACCACATCCCCTGCCGCAGATCCTTTGTGTTAGCGCTATGACTTAATAACTATTTATTGATTCATTTTCCACTTTTATACCCTCATAGACCATAGTGTGAGGAAGAACTGGATTGATTTTGGGAAGGCCAGTAGTATATTTCCAACACTAGGGGGAGCTTTATCTCCTAAACTTTGTTCAAATTTGGAGAAAATTTGGTACGTCTGAATTACTTGCGATCTATCTTTCATCATCAAATCTTAATGATATATTTGTATAATAGTTTACATTTAAATTTTTTTTTACAAAAAAAACTTTTTTCTTGACATCACATTTAATTTGAGGAGTCCGATCAGGGAGATTGCTTGTACAACGCAGGGGATTGAGGATTTTCCAGGGATACAACCTTGCTGTTTGGGATTACAGCGTAGGCCTAGTTCCAGTTTTCATTCATTTGTACTTTTTTTTTTTGGGTGGGACCTTTTATTTTTTAAATAGTTTTATTGCTTTGGAACACAGAGGCAGGGGACAACTTCATCAGTCCTCTGCAGTGTTTATCGACGCAAGACATTGTGTAGATACACTTTCTTTATCATTGTATTTATATTTATACACTGTCCTTTGCACATAATGTGGGACTCTGATGACTAGAAGATATATTATAATATTTTAAAAAATCCTGAAATCCTTTTTGCAGATCCAAATACTTATAGTCCATGATATTTGCTTCAAAGTTCAGATTTGATTTCAAATCAAAATGTATTTCAATGCCAAAACTCACTCTCATTGTTCTAAGATAAGACTGAAATTATGAACCTGTAAAGAAAATTTTGAATCTGCTTATTTAAGCAATTCATGGGTGTAATATTTCTAAGTTTGGCATCGAGGAAGTGAAAATGGATACAAAGTCAATGCCTATTTTTTCATGAGATGTTACACTTCTTGTGTTGCAAACAGAATAGAATTTCATAGTGAAGATTTTTAATGATTTAATATGGACACAATTAGTGCTGTTATAAATTATAATAAGCACTTATTTTTATAAGCAGTAGGTGGTGAGAGACCTCAAAACTAGACGTGTCGTGTGTACTATGTGTCGTGTGTGACCGACCTCATCTTGAGTGGGACTCACCTAGGCGGAACTGGAGGTAGTCGGACTCACAGGTACTGTGTTCCTGCAGGTGCAGGTCTTCTATAAGCACAACAATAGAGGAGTTGGTGTGCTGTGGGTTCTGGATCAGCCACTCACAGTTGAGGTTGCCGCTGTAGTTGGACACAAGGTATCCGGGGGAAGTGAAATTCCCACCAGCTGGGTTGTTCAGAACACCGCCACACTCTTCCAGAGAACACAATGAGAGAGGGAAAAGGAGGTTAGAACCAACAACACATCTGAAACAGAGGATTTAAGAAAATATCAGAAACTGTTGATCTGTGCATCCGTCGTTCTAATGAGGTTTTAACAGAAACTTAACATTTGAGCAATAATGAATGATTTATTGTGGGACTGTTGTGTTGATTGTATGAAGTGCACATCATAATATTTTGTTTTACGGTAGTTTTAGAGTACGTCATATTGCTAAATTCAAATAAATTATTGTTGAGTATCGAATGCTATTTGGTTAATGCTGGACTGACGACCCTCTGCTAGTATGATCAAGTTGTAAAATCATGAGTAAATCTGATATAAGAGGACAAGATGCTGTGACGTGATTCTGTCTCTCTCGCTGTGCACACCGGCACGGCTTTTGTTTTATTTTTTAGTAGTGTTAATGCAGTTCAACCAGGTTATGTGTCTCAGAAGTACGAGCAATAAAGTTTCTCCAGCTCAAAAAAATGTCATTACCTGCTAAATTGATCAAAACTTGTTGAACGTTTGTTTGACATTTAACTCAAAAAATACCAGCTGATATTGGATGAAGGTGTAAAAGCCTCTGACAGGAAACTTAAAGTAGGCCGTGGTTGGACCTTCCAGCAGGACAATGATCTGAAGCACATCTCAAAATCAAACCAAAAAGATGGTTTGATGATCACAAGATAAAGGCTTTTTTAGGGGACCTCCAAGTCACCCAACTTAAACCTCGCAGAACATTTGTGGATTGTGCTACAAAGAAGAGACCACAAGCGTCACCACGGAATTTGAAGGAGTTGGAGAGATTCAATATGGAGGAATGATCTCAGAACTTCTCCATGTGTTCTAGAACCTAATCGTACACCACAGAAGGAGACTCAGGGAGTCTCACTGTTATTTGGGAAAAACATGGGCTGAACAAAATATTAAATGCACGTTTGGTTAATTGAGTCAGAGATTACATTTTTTTGAGTAATTTGAATTAAAAATGATGGGTATATACATTTAAGACATTTCTTGGCATCCCCTTTTACTGCTAATAATTCTGGATGGCACAATAACAAGTACGAATACTGTTTGTGAAAATGAGGATACAATGAAATCTAAAATAAGAAAGTATTGATGTCTTTAGCAGTAATATCAATAGCAAGTGAAGCGAATCCAGGCAATATCTCACGGTCACCACTCCACAGAAAATGGGGGATGCACGGACAGGCGCACACTTGAAGAAAAAAAGTGAAGTATTAAAGAGATCTATGGATATTGATTCCACTAGGCCCAGTCTGCAAAAAACAATCCCACTTATAATTTGAAGTTTACTATAGAAGGGCAAGAGATGTAGGTCATCCAAAAGGGGAAAATATTATATTAGAAAAGTCAAGTGTGTACTGTCTGTAGGACAGAAGTAAGAACGGAATCATTTATTTGAGAAGTTGTAATATGTTATGTTGAAAGGTCTGCAGACAAATAAAGCCAGACTTTTTCTTCAATTCGGGGCAAAGGGCTTTATTTTAGTAAAACACAAAAGACGGAGTATTTATCGTTACGGAGTAAAGAGAGCCGGCACCCTTGGCTCTTCAGCTTTTGGGTTTTTATAACTTTTGGTTGTTGTCCTGTAGGCAGTAGTTCAGGATAAGTGAGTCTTACCTGCAGGCTCCTCTGAAGAGTAAGAAGCCAGAAAACCACCGTTGGATACAGAAGCATCACTGCGGAACACAACAGCCATGGTGTTGCCGGAGGACCGAACCTGGGTGCCTTCTGGTACCGTACCACAGAATCTCTGCAGGCGAGGGGCATCATGCGCCAAACCGTTCACAACCTACAGGACAGATGTATTATTATTTGAAGTCAGGGGTTCTGATTCTGTTCAATCTCAAACATCAGGTCCTCTAATAGAGTTATGCTGTTAAAGTAGGTGTAGAGGTTTAATCGGTGAGAAACGTCAGAAAATAAGGTTCTGGTTCCTTCGAAGAGTCTGACTGGCAGAATCGACACCCCTGTTCATTCTTTATGGGCTGCAGCAGCCTGGTGCCTGTTACAGATGTTACTACTGAGTTGGCAATAAAGGTTCAGTTGTTGGGTGCTATGGCCAACCTCCAAGACATTCATTACCGCTGACTAAAAACATTGCCAAAAGTTCTTCCAGTACCCCTGAGACATCGAGATCAGAGCCAGAAGATTTGGATGCTGTTCTGTGGAGTTTTATGGACTGACCTGCCACTGATCCAGAGACATTTGGGGTCTCTGGTTCAGCGGCATGTGTGGAGCATTAAGAATGAAGCAGATGCTGAAAAGAACATCCGGAAGCATGGAGGTGGAATCCTTCAATGTATGATGGACATTGAAGGTTGAAAGATGGATTCCATCCAGGATCAGGAAATCCTGGATGGAATCCATCAAGAAACGTCTTGCCATCTGTCAGGAATGCAAGAGAAAATCTGTAAAAATTACCTACAGAACTTTATTTAATAGACTAATAATAGATTAATTATCTATTTATTCTATTCCATCTATTTTAACTTTGTTATTTATGGCTATATATGGCTATATAACTTTTGGTAAAATTGACAGAAAAAAAACCCATAATACAAAGTATTATTCTGTCTAATTGACATATTTTCTGGTATTTAAACTTAAATAACCAACTTAATTCATTTAACAAGAGAATAACATAATTACTACAGAAATAAGAGTCTAAAAACATATATTATAATTCAATGCCATTTTATGCAATTAATTATGTAACTGTTAACGGGTTACCATTATATATTTTTTTCATGGTAATTTACCGTAATGTCATGAGGATGGTGGCCGTAGTTTTTTTGCCAAAAAGAATTCTGGCACATCTGTTGCTATTTCACCGTAATGAACAGATTTTTTTTTTTAACAGTGCAGGATTTCATGAATGCTCGTAAACCCAGGATGATTACAGAACTTCGTCCACAGAAGACTTTGTCCACAAGCTAAAGGCTAGCCAGCAGGTCTGAGCAGCAAAAGGGTCTCTACAAAGTCCTACAGACGCATGCCATGAAAATGGCAGCAAATTCCGAGACACAGGCATAAGGAAAATAAGCATTTAAGGCTAGATTTGGGAAAAACTTTGTACAACCTGTTGTTCTTAGATATTAAGACTCTATTTGATTATTGAAATGAGCGGATAAATAATCACGTTTGCTTGAAAACACTGGCAGCAGGTCTGGATACAGACCATGAACCACCAAAACTATGTGTCGCCCGTTAAACATTATCTACATGAAGACACAGAAATACAGTCATTACTCTCATTGGAACCTATTTAAAAGTTTTCTTCCAATTAAAGCGTTTTTCAGAAATTCCTTATTATCAACATCTCCGTCAACATTGATTATTATTTTAATCAGTTTGTCAGCCCTTAATAACTGATGGCTTGTTCCAAGTAAAATGGACTCACCTCTAAATAGTCATAGACACAGGAATCTCCAGATTGTTCTAGCCGCAGGTCGTTGATGGTGAGTGTGACCCGGCGACCTGGTGAAACATTCAGCACCCACCGACACACTCGACTGTGTGGGTACAGGTTGGGGTAATTGGGGGAGGAGATGGTTCCAGAGGGAGCATTTAGCTCACCTCCACAGGCTGCAGGAGGAGGAGAGACGAATCAGAAGTATCTCTGAAGGAAACTGTCTTTCAAATATATAATCGTCACCATGGCCACTTCCAGCCTGTGTACAAAAATGCCCACACTTGTAATTTAAGAAAACTGAAAAACTAAACTTAAACTAAACTTAGACGTACTCAATGTATGATAAAGTGCATTCAATGTGTAAGGGCATTTAAACTTGTGTCCAAGAATAAATGCCATTAAATGTTCTTTGTGATTAATAATAGCTCCCCAGCTATTATTAAACATTGTTTGCATGACTTTGGTGTCTATGAAGAGGACCTAAAATAATTGTGGAAAAGGGAATTAAGTCAAGGATTCTCAGTCTTCTTACTTAGATACATGGATTTACTACCGACAGATGAGATGATCCTACCTTCAACACTAGCTTCAAACGACAGACTGAAGCCGACTTCATTTGCAGTGGCGTCACTGACAAACCTGACATAGGCAAAACTGTCAGACGTGTCCACGGCATGAGGTAGATAGCTGCCGCAGTGTCGGCCCAGTAGGCGTCCTGCACACAGAACAACACAGGAAGTTTGTATCTGTGTCAAGTCATGAGGGTTTTATAATGGAGGACTATAAGCTGAGCAGCAGAGTGTGGAACCTGTGAATCTCCAAGAAAACAGATAAGAGTTCAGGGTCTTGCTCAAAGGTCCTGTCAAAAGTTATCTGTGACAAAAGAGCAGCAGCAAGAGTGAAGGGTTTGCACGATGGAATGAGAGCAGCTCTGCTGTATGGTTTAGATACGCTGGCACAGACCATATGACAGGAGGAAGACCTAGAGGTGGCAGAGTTGAAGATGTTCAACTTTGAGAGTGACAAGGATGGACAGGATTAGCCCAGTTTAGACATCTTGGAGACAAAGTAAGAAGAAAGCCGGATTGAGATGGGTTGGACATCTGAAGAGGAGAGATGGTGAGTAGATGAATGATAGAGATGAAGTTACCAGACAGGAGGGACAGAGGAAGACCAAAGAGGAAGTTTCTAGATGTTGTGAGAAAGGAAATGCTGTTGCCTGATGTGACAAATGAAGATGCAGAGGGCACGTCAAAATGGAAATATGTGATCTGCTGTGGCAGCCCCTGAAGGGAACAGCTGGAAGAAGAAGTAGATAGTGTGGAAAAAGACTCAAACAGAGCAGCTGAAGTCTCACCTGAGGCATTGTACTCTCTGATCTCCACATAGTCAGCAGAGCAGTCCGGAGTGCTCTGCAGGCTGAAGGTGTCATAGCTCAGGGTGAGGAAGTGGCCCGTGGGCCCTTCCAAGTACCATTCACAGCTGGAGCTGTCGGGATAGTTGGATCCTGGGAATCCAGGGCTTTTGATCACACCATTCTGACCCATGTAGGTTCCACCACAAGAGGCTGTGAGGGAATTTCAGTCACAAGTTGAGCCAAAGTTTATTTTCAATGTATCTCTATGACCATCATATCACAAGAGAACAAAATACAACAACCTAAAACAATCAATCAAACTTTATTTGTACAGCACTTTCATACATAAAAAATTACAAAAAGAACTTTAAACGACATAAACAACCCACCCACCAATACCCCCACCCACACACAAGGGGAAAACAACTACAAAAAGGAACTATAAAAACAGGAACTGACCTGAGGAAAAGCTAGAACCAGTAAAAACTATAAACCTATGAATTTAACCCTACGATAAAAACATAAAATACTATGTCAAAACATAAACAAAAATAATTGGCCTACCGATGGAGTACTTTGCCTTGAAGCCTCGGTGACGGACGCTGTTGTCCGTGCGAAACCTGAGCCTCATGGTTGGACCGGTTGAATGCTGGGTAGACGGTCGGGTGTTGCCACAGAGTCGAGAGATGAGGTCAGCATTGGAGGTCGAACCATCACGGAGCTCCAGGTAGTCAAGGGCACAGCTACGAAATTCAAGAAGGAAGATCGGGGGAGGTAATTACTTGAATTCTTCACCTGAGCAAAGATACAGTTATTTAAAATGTCTTGTTGAAGAAATCTAAATCAATAACAAGATCAACAGTAGCAGAATTTAGATTAATCCTCTGTGTCTTATTCATCAAAGTCACCGATAGGCCATTACAGTAAAAACACCTGCTTCATACTATGTGGTTACCGTTTCTTGCTACCAAAACAGCTCTGTGATGTCACTGCGTGCTCCTTTCTGTCACAACCAGATTTGTCTTCACTAGGAAACGCAAGCTCTTTTTCATTCACATAGATGTATTCCGTCTTGCTGTGACTGCCCTTCATTCCTCTTCTCTCCAGCGCATAGCTCCAACTCTCCGGTTTTTCTTCTACCTGCTCCCTGGTCTCACTACAGATCACTTCATCCATGAGAATTGTAGTCCAAGGAGACTCCTGCCTTACCTCATCTGTCAGCCTGTCCATCACCATAGCAAATAAGGATGGACTCAGAGCTGATCCTAAGCACAGTCCCACCACCACCTTGAACCCAGCTGTGCACCTGACTTGACATAGTCGTCTCACCAAGACAATCTGGTCCTTGTGCAAGTCTCTCAGATTCTTACTTTTCGTCCATTTTCCCTGGTTCCAACACATTGTCTTAAGGACAAAATATTCACTTACTGCCCGAAATATCTCACCCACTGCCAGGTAACCATAGTAGCCATGTAATCAATGATAATCTGACTTTACCTGTTAGAGTGTTTTGACTGATATTTGTCCGATACCAAAATAATGAAAAACCATCTTACAGGTTAAGGAATGGAATACATTTCAGCTTCCAAACGCATTTGTAAATGTAAAATGTCCCCAAAGAGAACTATCGGTCCGTACTTGGCCGACTGCTCGATGTTAAACTCATCCTCAAAGTCTATCTGGACAGCCTCTCCATTGGGCACAGATATGACCCAGATGCAGTCGATGTCCTGGGGGTAGTTGTCGGGATAGTTAGGTGAAGTGATGTAACCCGGTGGATCGTTGTCATTCAGCTCGATCAAGCCACCACATGCTACAGAAACAGAAACAGAACATGCAGTCTGAATCTTGATGGTGTCATAATGGATGCTACAAAGACAGAACAAACAGAGAAGGGGTGATATTTATACCCTGACTGTGGGCCTCAAAGGTCAACTTAAAGCCACTGGCCTCATTAGTGGCATCTGACACGAAGCCAATAAAGAGGTGGTTGTCAGTGGTCTGAAGGAGAGCCGGCGCACTTGTACCACACACACGTTCCCCAAGTTGTGGAGAAGATCCATCTGGACCATTGTTGAACTGTGGAAAAAGCATGGAAGGAACATTAACGTAGAGGCGTGCATTAAACAATGTAACTACGAACCTTTACACCATCAACCATAACATTATAACCACTGACAGGTGGATTAACACTGATTATTTGGTTACCATGGTTACCTGTTGAACTGTTGCTGGCGTCAGCATGGATCTGGCTCTAAAATTTCATAAATACGATAAAGATTTTGATCTACAGGTTCTTTACCTCCAGATAGTCTCCCGTACTGCAATGATCTCCGAAGCCTTGGATCTGGAGTGGGCTCTGGAAGGTGACAGAAATCCTGAAGCCAGGAGTTACCCTCACATGCCAGCCACAGTTTAGATCTGATGGGTAGTTCTGGGGGTAGCGAGGACTGCTGACCACACCTCTGTCCACATGGAGGAGACCACCACAGCCTGAAAAAACACAATCATTAGGATTATTGATGATTATTAGAGGAGTAGAGTTGCTGTGACGTCACAGTTTTCATAACGTTTTGCCAGTTCACTTGGAGACAGATATGGAGTTTTCAAAAGCTAATTCTGATATCCATTCTCAAAAGTTTGCATTGTCAACCCCCCAAACAAAATTTTACTGTTTAATGGGAAAACCATTCTCATGTAAATATAAACAATTGTCATGTTAAAGTCATTCATTTTCCTATTTGGGAAGTAAATAGCAAATTCCATTTTCTGTTCAAAATCTGGTTGTCTGTGGAGTGAAAACTTGCATTTTTTACACTAGTATCTGTTGTGGGAATGGAATCCCACACATTTGAACCGATCAGCCATAATACTATAACTACTGACAGGTAAGTGTTGTTTTAAGATACAACAATGATAGAGTTAAATTCTGATTTAAGTCTGGAGTTTGTGATATCGTACAAATATTTGTAAACTATCTTTGATGATAACCTTAAATGTAAATACTGACACTTTTGTGAAGCTGGGGCAACAGAGAATTAATATTCCCTGAAAGTTTAATTCCTTCTCTTTTAGCCCTACCCTTCACTTTTGAGAGTCTCCTGTAATTTTCTCTTACCAGCTGGTTGCACGGCCTCACAGTCAATGACAGTCTGAGCAATATGTAAGATTCTTCTCTAAAGCCATTGGATTGGAATAGAAGAAAGCAGCTTCTATTCTGTCGTCTGAAAACCTTCTTTCACGTGAATTGGCTTTGTTGCCATCAGGCAGCTGTTATGTTTCAACTTAATGTAAAACTAACAGCTATTCTAAATAATTGATTCTGTCTGCAATTTATCTCTTAAATAGGACATAGATATTACAAATTATTTTTAAGATCACTATCCTCTTGTTTGTCTTATATATTTATCCTTCCCTTTCATCTATAAATTTTATTCAGCTCTTTTGTACATTTTAATTTATTTGTCTGTGTTTTGTGTACAAGCTGCTTTAAATGAAAGTTCAAATTGAAACGACTTAGTTGTAAGTTGTTTGAATTTGAACTTGTTTGAACTTGAACCTAAGGTAAAGTGAATCGCCTACTAATGGTGCCAGTCAGTAGGTATGATATATTATAGGGTTAGTTTATCCTGAACTTTATATAAACCATTGTATATACTATATATTGTCTTTGCACAGAACACAATTTAGTTAATGTCAAAAAAGGATTGTTAAATTGTCATATTTTACACTGCATTCAAATGTTTGACAGAATCTGGGCTGTAAATGGTGCCTGATAGTTGCTGCTGGTGTATGACCTTTGGAGTACGATGCATTAAAGCCTCGTCCGTTCACGCTGCCGTCTGAAGAGAAGTGAATGAACATGGCTTCTCCTGTTGAGTGGAAAGATGATACTGGAGGATCCCGCCCACATATGGTAGTCAACACGGGGGACACACTGGTTGCACCTGAGGATGTGCACATGCACACAGGAGGTAATGATTATGACAAACAGACCAATCAATGTGGTACCACAGATCAACCCTCCATTTAGCACAGTTGGATAGCCAGGATAGGCTGCAATATGCCCCCTGTTCGACTAGGCAGAACTATATGCACGTACTACAATCTTTGGCTGTGACTTAACCCTACAGTTTTAATTAAAATCTAGCATTGTACACATTAAAAACCTGCAAAAAAAAACCATAACAAAGTATCCCATTGAATTCCAATATTAAAGAGCATCTCTTTGTCCCTCATTCTTTAGCGTACCATCTCTGATGACAAGGCTGTCAAAGTAGCACATAGGGTAGTCCTCCATGTCCACAAACAGGAGGTTCAACTCCACCGTGGAGTCTGGGGAGCGGATCAACCAGGTACATTCCTGGTTATGAGGGTAGTGCTCCGGCCAGCCAGGAGAATAGAGGAAGCTGGGGGTCTCTCCGGTCATCAGAAGCCCACCACAGGCACCTGATACAAAAACATCACATCTTCACGACCACAACAGCCAACCAACAGCACTATATGTACTTCCTAGATATCATTTGGATGGATGGATGGGAGAGAGAGAGAGAGAAAGAGAGAGAGAGAGAGAGAGAGAGAGATTAGGACCTGGTGTGATAGTGGGTGGTGGTCCAGACTCCTGGACAGCAAGCCATTCCACTAGGAATCCTCGCCCCCCGACCACAGGGTCTGAGGTGAACTGCAGTGTGACGGTGCTTGTAGAACTTCTGATGGTAGGAGGCAGGGCCAGACCACAGAAGGTCCCCATTTGGTAGTCATGAACACTGGGGCCATCGAATATCTGGAGGCAGAATGGATGAGGTAGGGTCATGTGGCTGCTGGGGGTTCATCTTACGCAAAGATTCTCTTATTGGGTTAAATGGAGAATGCCGAACACCCATATCTTACCTTGAGATGATCATAATAGCACTCTGACAGGTCCTCGATGTCCATGTCCAAGAAGCGTATCTGAACGTAGCTGTCTCCATCCACAGTTATGGTCCAGCGATAGAGGGCATTGTTGGGGTAAGTTCTGGGATAAAGTGGGGAGGCTATCTGACCAAACTCCCCCGTTAGATCATTACCATTTACTGAGAGACAAGGGGGAAATCACAGTTAGATGTCTGAGTCCTTGATACCGGCACAAAACCCTGTGCATTATTATTCTGAGACACAACACTTCCTAATATTAGAAAAAATTTGTAAAAATATTTAGACATCTTTTTTTTTCAAGAAAGTTTTCCAAGCAAATTTTCCCCTGCTCTATTTGGCTCTTTTCTTACCAGTTTTTTACAAGCAAAAAAGTTTTTTTTTACCCCCAGTGTGTCCCTCAGGGTGAAAGCAGCTGAGAATGTTTACATTTATAGGACTCATGATAAGAAGAAGAATATTATAAGAGTAATAACTTCAGTATAATACCCAGATACACCTTGTTCTACTCAACCATTACTAATTCATATTTGGTTATCATAGGGTGCCAATCGATTATATCCGTCAGTACCACTACTGTTGCATGTTTATACAGAGCTTTAATGTCCTGTTACAGCTCAGTGAGCTTTTATTTCACTGTTCTATGCTCTTTTGTTTATTTCTGGGGAAAACTCGACTCTCTGGTGATACTCACAGTGAGAGAAGGTGGCTCTGAATCCAGCGCCGCTCACTGCGTCGTCTGAGACAAATTTAACCCAAAGGATGTGACCAATCACAGAGGTGTAGTTGGAGGGGAGTGAACTTCCACAGAAGCGACCAACTAAAAGCCCTGTGGAGTTGCCCTCTCGGATCTCCACGTAGTCTTTGTGACAGCCAAAGCCTCCCTCCAGGTGAAACATACTAAACAGAACAAAAGAAGATGTTGCAAAATCACCAAATATTAGAGGGAGATGATGTTTGGGCCCTGTGCCTGGCCTAGCAAGAGTATTCCAGTTTCCTAGTCTTTCCTTACTTCTAGGGGGGATTCTGAGAAGATTGAACTGGCCAAAGTTTCTTTACCTGCCGAGGAAAGATGTGGCATGTAAAGAAACCGCTATAGTATTTTACCGTTAAATGTCTGCTGGGCCACATGTTCAATTGTTCTTTATTTCGTGTTCCACCTAATCAGTCATAACCCTCAAGTGACAAACTGACGTATGTGGTAGCTTGTTCCCCGTGCCTGCCTCAAAAAAGGTAATGCTTATTTTATTATTAAATCTGTTAATAATGCTAATGCTTTTCATAGGTGGATACTGTATATGAATTACCTTTGAATAAATCAGAAATGTTGACCTACATGAATGAGAACTGGAGCCGGTTCCCTGGTGAGCTCCTGATGGTCCACACACACTCCACATTATGAGGATAGGCATCTGGATAGTTAGGACTGTTGAAGGCTCCATGCTCCATCAGCAGATCTCCTCCACAACCTTAATGAGAGGTCAGAACAAGGAGTTTGCACTGATTCATTCTAAGAGTGTATCAGCAGAAGGTTGTGGTTTTTCTTACTGGAAGTGGACCCGGAGTAGGTGGCTCTAAACCCTTTCCTAGAATAGGAGTGGTCAGTTATGAAGTTGACCACCAAGGAGTTACTGAATGACGTCACAGGATGAGGTAACTCAGAGCCACAGTAGCGCCCTGATGAAAACAGGAAGAGTTTGAGGTGATGCAGGATTGGACTGATGACTTCATTCTATATATCTCTATACCTCTCTCTTTATATCTCTAACTCTCTACATATTTCTCTAAATGTATTTTTGCTCTATATCTCTAACTTTCTATATATCTCTGTATCTCCCTATATCTCTATTATTCTTTGTATATCTTACACACACGCACACACACATACGCACACACACACGCAGACATACACATATACACACACACAATCGCACACACACTATAACCACCTATGAGAGGTGCCTGGTAGTTGTCGCCATCTAGGATCTCTAGAACATCATGGGAGCAGTCGGAGAACATCTCTAACTCAAAGTCAGTGAAGGACAGGGTCACATGGTTGACTGCTCACAGAGAAAAAAGGTCAAAAGTTAGATGTACATAATATTTTGTCTATAACCACAAGTGAAAATAAGTTTGGGGGTTTCAGAATGACTTAAATAACTGAATGCAGCTGTTCATCATCTGAAGCAACTGTGTTTAGCAACAGTTTAATGTTCTAGTCTGAGAGCTGACTCACATGGCTCCTGTGCGCTGATGATCCAGCTACAGTTCTGATTGGGTGGGTATGGTGCCGGGTACCGTGGTGATGAAATGGCCCCGCCCTCATCGTCTGTTAAGATGTTTGCACCACAAGCTGCAGGAGAGGAACAAAGGGTTAGGTCTTCGTAGGCCTGCAGAGCATGAAGTTGGTGCAGGTCAGTTGGATATCACTCAATACATAGAGGTCCATTCAACAAAGACTCTGATCGGAACCTCAAACACTGAATACAATTGATTGGTCCATCGGTGTTAAGAACCTAGAAGAACTAGATTGCGGACCACGGTTAAGTCATTTAATATAATCAAAACAAAGATCAGAATCAGGAATAGGTTCAACAATGAATGAGTCACCCCCTCTCAAAAAAAAACAAAACAAACTAACAAACAAACAAAAAGAAATTAAAATGAACCAGATACATAGAGAAATATCCTCTTCTTTTCTGTATTAAGCAGATTACATTAGTGCTTAATTGCCACCCTTTGGTCTTAAATGATCACTGCTATGGCTTATAAACTGATACGTGAATTTAATTTCAAAAAATTTAAAATAGCTCAAATCCTGTTGGTCTCAAAAAGTCGAAACACTTATTTGATGATCTTATTTTCTGATGAATTACTCAACAAGCCTCTGATGTTAAACACTTCTCCTGCCTTCTCTATATTCACTTTTAAAGGTCCTCTCGTATGTGCTGTTTATAAGCCTTTAGAGCAGGGAAGAGAGATCCACTTGTTTGAACAGGCTCCCATTGAGCACTGAAAAGAATCATGGGCGCTGATATCCCACCATGATCTAGTGAGTGTTACAAGGAGGTTGAAAGAAACCTACCCTCAGAGAACTGGGCACTAAAGCCGCGGTGGCTGCGGCTGGAGTCAGACCTAAAGCGAACATAGATGGTGTTCTGGGTGGAGGTGATGGGGGGAGGAAGGCTGGTACCACAAACACGGTCCAGAAGAGGAGAAGATCCTGTCGGACCATCATGGATCTACGAACGGAAAGAGATATGGATTCAGCAAAGCTGGAGTCATGTCAGGATTTAGACAGGAGGAGGCGTGAGTCATATACCTTCCACCAAGACCATTTATTGTTTATTTAGTCATAGATGTCAAAACAACTTCTTTTGCTAAATGCCTCCAGACTTTTTAGACTTTCTCAGCAAATGTCTCATCATTTATACTGTCTGGGGGGGGGGGCGGTTCACGGTGCTTTTTATAGTCAGTTGTAGAGTTGCTTCTCCTTTGTTGGATAGGGAGCGACACAGCCATATGGAACTGAGTTACAAAGTATTTAACACTCAACTATGATTCAAACAAAATACAAAACAACAGTAGATGTCAGTATGATGACAGCAGGACAACTGTCTTTAACCCAATCACTTACAGCCACGTAGTCATAGTAGCAGCTGCTCTGAGGTTCAATATCCAGGTCAGTGAAGTTGAAGAGGACGCGGTGGCTAGGATCCACATTGATGACCCAAGAACAGTCCACATTGTTGGGATAGCTGCTGGGATACGATGGAGAATGGATCTCCCCTGATGGAGCGGTGACGGGGCCCCCACAGCCTGCATGAAGAGGTTAAAGGTTAATCTATTCGAAACAAGGTGTTTCATAAAAGATGGTTTAATTTGTCTAAAAACTTCTTTTCACAACTTTATCATAAATGTTTAACTCAAAAATGTTCATTTGCATCTTGTTTTCTTGTTACTAAATCTAATTTTTCAAATTATTTAAGCAATTATAATGCTTTTAATAAGATGCCCTGTATAACATAAAACCAAAACAATAAGAAAAGTGACTTTTTTGATAATTATTGCAGATAAAATAAACTAAATAAAAATACAGCGAAGATGATTTCTTCTACCCAAACAAACGGGGCTTAGGTATGCTAGTCGCCAACATTCAACACGCAGTACAGTTATGTCCAGGCGACTGACTATTTACATTCCACACACACACCCTCGAAGCACCTAATCCATTTTGCTCTCAGGCCACTGTTTCCAGCGCTAGCTGTCCTCCCTCTGCATCAACACCTCCCACGGTTCATCTCCACATTCAGACTGTTTTAACTGACAGGATTCACCGTCCACGATGCACTTTTAAAGGTTTTAACAAAAACAATCTTTGTTACATAAAATGTAACACTATACAATCGCCAGCTACTAAATGTAAGCTTGCCCTTTTAAATGTGAGATCTCTGTCGAACAAAAGCCTCATTCTCAATGATTTTAGAACTCATTTTAACCTGGATTTCCTCTGTCTCAGCGAAACCTGGCACAAACCACTGGACTATTCCTCACTAAACCAGACCACAACCTCAAGATTCTCATACGTCAACCAACATCGTCTCCCTTAGGGGCGAGGAGGTGGTGTTGCTGTTGTCTACAGGAAGGACATCAAAACAACCACCAATTCCATCCCTGCCACTCACTCTTTGAACACCTTGAATTCAAACTCTCTGGTCCCACCCCCTTGGTCACTGCCATTATCTACAGCCAGTTTGTGTAAATTGTAGACTCCAGGAAGACTGGCCTTGCTTTTGGGGATCCAAAATAAACAAACATCACTCTAGTGGTAGAAATACAATGTGTATAAAAATGAAATAGCTTTGCAGTTCCTGCATGCGTGCCGTGTTGAAGGCTCTAATTTACATCCACCCACCTCCCTGCACCTCTACCCAGCTCGCATTGAAGCCTCGACCGCTGACGTAGGCATCAGATTTGAAACGAACAGTCAGCAGGTTGCCGGTGCTGGAGACTTGCATCGGATTGGATGTGGTGCTGCAGAGCTTGGCCAGCTGAGGGGCCGACAAGTCAGGACCTCCATACACCTGAGGAGAAGTCAGAATTTATGCCTATTCAGGGGTTCTAGACTTCCCCCTGTGGTAGCACCGCAAGTGCAAGTAATACTTCTGTTTTCCACTTCTGTGTTTATCACAATAAATTTTTTATTTTTATTGCACAGTGCTAAGGTTTGCAAATCCTATTCAGTAACTTATAATAGGGTATGGATAGTGAAATTAGCTCAATTAGAATGCTACATCTGTTTGTCTCATTAAATAGTGTCCCCAGCCCATCTATGACTATCTAGGCACTAAAATTTAATTAATTACACACATACAATTAAGTTTTGAGGATGTTCCCATAAAAGTGAAATAATAATACAGTATAATAAAGTTCATATTTTCTGTATTGGGGTAAACTTTACTTCCAACTGAGTTTCAAAGTCGTAGGACATTTGTTACGCTGGGCTGTCCAGCTCCAGATTTGCAGACACAATAAAATATGAATATAATGTTCATTCATAATAGAGTATATATGTTAGGGTTCATCTTTTCTGTATTGGGGCACATTCTACTTCCAACTGAGATTTAAAAGAACAACCGGGAGATGGCCGCTCTACCCACAGCCGTCCCAACAACTTTGTTTTATGTGTACATATAGTTTCCCTCAGGGATGGGTCAAATGCATAAAAATTAATTTCACTATGCTGTGCATGGTTGTATGTGACTAATAAAGGATTCTTCAAAATTCATATGTTCTGTATAGGGGCATGCTCTATTTGCAACTGAGACTTAACTGACAACCTTTATGCCTCTTATACCACTCTTATACCACTATAATTGATACGCATAATACAGTATCTATATATACCTGTATATAAAATAAAGTTCATATTTTTGGTATGGGGCATAATCTTCCTGCAAGAGACACTCGAACCAACAACCTTTGGTGACAATGTGAACACATAATCCAATTTATACATAATAAAGTTCATATTCTCTGTCTAGGGGCATGCTCTACTTGTAACTGAGACTGGAAGCAAAAACATTAGATTCAAAGGCTGCTACGTATACTGCTAGGCCATCAAACTGCGGTTTTGCCTAGACAATAAAGTATATATAATATCTATACATAATACAGTCTCAATATAGTTGAAGTTCAAATCTAGAGGATGAGTTTGTGAAAGAAGAACACTCAGGAATTAAAAAAAAGAAGAAAGAAATATATATTTCTAACTTCCGGTTGAGTTAAGGTCCTGACCACATATTCACTATCCCACCAATACTGTCCAGGCCATTCATCAGAAACCCAAGCCTTTTGATAACTTTAAATTGGTATGGTTTTAACATAACAATCATCAATTTTGAAGTTGATCCAGTCAAAATTCTAAGACAAGTTTGTTAAAAACTCCTTGCAATGAAATAAGGTCCGAACACTGGTCCTCTGGCCTACATCGATTCCTTATCATTGTAAAAGGGGCATATTTATGTGACTGAACATCTTCACTTTACACATACTTTTTATCTTGAATAGTGAAAACCATCATTTTGTGGAAACATGCTGCACCGGGCAACAAACTATGTACTCTAGTCTGCGCATCTCTAGATATCTCACCTCCAGAACATCATAATTGCAGTCTTGGTGAAACTCTACATCAAACTCGTGGATGGTGAGGGTGATACTGCTGCCAACCGATGTGGTGATATACCAGGTACACTCCCTGTTCTCTGGATATCTGTTGGGGTAATCTGGGCTGTTGAAGGAGCCCGTGGGTCCAGAGAGCTCCTCATCACACCCTGCAGGCACACACAGTCAGATGGTGAGATGGTTCACTCAGCATGTTTGGTATCTTAGTGTTCTTCCGCCTCAACATGAGAGACCACTATCAATTTGATTTAGTTACCTGAAATATGGGAGACCTTTGCAACAACTTGATCATCAGAACTGAGACTTACTGGAGCTTTTTGACTTGCCTTTTGGCTTGTATTCTCTGGACTTCTGACCACATAGTTCTCAGGTCTAAAATCAGCCAAGTGTAAAGTATCGAGTCGATTTCAGAGCTGCTGATCTATTTCCTATTGAGACTTCTTCATATCACTTTGAAATAAACAGCAACTGGGCAGCATGTCGAGATTTTGTACTGAAATTGATGTTGGGAGCAGGAAAAAATGGGCAAGCCTAAGAATCTAAGCAGCTAAGGGCCAAACTGTGATGGCTAGACTACCGGGTTGGAACATCTCCAAAACTGCAGATCTTGTTGGGTGTTCCTGCGCTACACTAGTTAATACCTACCAAAGTGGTCTGAGGAATGACAGCTGGTGCACTAATCTGACTCAGAGTCTCGACCCGTATTTCCATCTTTAACTCACGACTGATTTAAAATCCGCACCAGTAAGTTGCTCCACTACAACACTCATTCCTGCCCATGTGTCCTGGTTGTGTTCTTGTTCTGTTGTTTATTTTTTAATAAGACGATTATTTTCGGTAATAGGGTGTGCCTTTTTTCTTGTCCGTTTGTGTGTGTGTGTGTGTGTTTGCGTGACTCATGACTCCAAGTATGTTTCCCCCTGATTGTTCACAATCAGCCCAGGTCCTCATCCGTTCCCAATTGTCTTTGTTACCCTTGGTATTTAAGTTACTCTGTTACTTAAGAATTACGTTATGGCTCATGCGTGTAATTTCATATCTAATGAGAAGCATTGATTGAAATAAAAATCTAAGTAAGTGGTATTTACACGTCCTGTTAATTTTCTTACCATTCTGGTACCACATCATCTGGAACCCCGACATGGAAAAAGAGGAGTCTGTGCTGAACACCATGTGGAGGGCAGAGCTTGTGGTGGTGTTGGCAGGAGGGGGTGTATTCCCACAGAACGTACCAATCAGAGGGGCCTGGTCGTCCGGCCCGTTGTAAAGCTAGGACAAGAATATTATAAAAATATATCTGCACATCATGGGGTGACAAAGATAACAGTAACACACAAGATTTGCCTTTAAGTTTTGAAATCAATATCTGATAGATGTGATCAGGATCAGGCTTCTGTTGGTTAAAAGCATTAAGTCAGTAAAAGTATGAAATAACATTTTTGTGGCAGTTTGAGGATGGGGATATTTTTGTGTGTTTGCCTGAGGAAGTGAAGCTTAGGGGTTTATAAAATTTGATTGAGTATGTTTTACAGTGAACTGACCCCCACTGGTTCATTCTGACTATAATGAAACAGTGACTTAGAAGGATGACGAAATCTTTTAGTTGGTACATTTGAACGGTGTGCATCTGTGTACCCTGATGTAGTCGTAAGTGCAGCCACTGAAAGTGTCCTCCAGCTGGAATGCGGTGAAGGTGTAGTTGACCGTGTTCCCACTGCTGGCCTGGATGGTCCAGCTGCACAGAGAGCTGGCCGGGTAGTTATTGGGGAAATTCAGAGACTCCACTACTCCTCTGCGTTGGCCTCTGATGAGCAGGTTCTGGCAGCCTGGGACCAAACACAGATAATGATGGCTCAGCCTCCAGCATGGCTACTGAGACCTTGAGTTGTCATCAAAACTTCATTAAGCTGCATCTATTCTTTTTGACTTTGAAGAATGAACTTGACCAAATGATAGGAGAACAGACGGACAGATAATTCCCTTCCATTTTAACGTGTAGAACATTATCAAAAGAAAGTTTAATGATTTAGGTATACATTTAATGATTTGTCAAGTTTCTGCTTATGTTAAGGTTCAAGTTGTCTCAACATTAAATGTCTTTGTTTACACTGATTTATGCACATATTTACAGATTTATCTTCACATTTACTGATCCATGTACGTATTCAGAGATTTGTCCAGACAATTACTGTTATATGCATGTATCTACAGATGTGTCCATTATGACAGTGTTCTGTTATTTCAGAGTGTTTTCTTGTTTTTTTCTATTTTGGTCATCTGATTTTATCTTGAAGGTTCATTGTCATCGTTTTGATCTGTGTTCCTGTTTTATTTTGAAGGTGCCATCTTGAAATGTCTTCACTCTTACTGATCCATGCACGTATTCTTGGATTCTTCTACACATTTACTTATCTGTATATTTACAGATTTGTCAGCATTTTGTTTCACACTCTCATTGCATTGTAATCAGCTAAGCTACTCAAGCTGTCACAACTTTCTCTTGAGTGCATATGTTCTAGTAACAATGTCAGAGTAGCTTATTTTTGCTACTAAATAAACTGTTTCATATATGGTAAAATATGTGTGTGTGTCTTTTCGTACTGGTGGTATATGATGCCAGGAAACCTCCAGCGCTGATGCTGCTGTCAGTTCGCAGTTTGATGTAAAGCTGGTGGCTAGTAGAGTTGATAGTTGGTGGAACCTGATTACCACATAACCTGGCCAGCTCTGGAGCATTGGTGCTGTTCCCATCATAGACCTGAATAACATAACGATGAGTTATGTTACAAATCTGATCATTGCTGACTGACTGGCAGAGAAATGTAGTCTGATTTGGTGTTGGCAAGAAATAGAGACTTTCCCTCTGAAAACCAATGAATACCATCAACATTCAGTTTGGTAAAGTTTTTAGACTGCAAATATAATTGATAGATAGATGGATACTTTATTAATCCTCATAGGGGGAAATTCAGTCATAACAGCAGCTCAAACAAACAGAATTTTTTGGCAAAGTGAAAGACATACTACATAATAAGAAAAATGATATAATGATAAAAAAAAAAAAAATTGAAAATACGCACTGCATCCATATGCTGGGATGTCAAGTACTCACAGCCAGGTAGTCAAACGTGCAGCTAGAGCTGGACTCCAGATGGAAGTCAGAAAAAGAGAGGAGCAGTTGGTTGCCCTGGCTTGTCCTGATGGTCCAGTAACACTCAGCGTTTGGATGGTAGGGCAGTGGGAAGTTAGGGGAGGACAATATGCCGGATGCAGTCATTAATGTCCCTCCACAACCTTGGAATGAGGAATGATGTCAATGAGTATGTGAGAGAAAGGGAGGGAGAGAAAGAGAGATGGTATCACCGGACAAAGGAAAGGAATAAAGCTTTTTATGCCTCCCTATAGTCATTATGTCGATGTTAAACAAAAACAATAATGGGAATCCGCAGTGGAGTCTCATCCACAATGGTTAGTTGGCACAGTTTTGATATTGGGTTCCCCACCTGATCCTTTACTAAATTAGATTATTTAAATTTTAGGGAGCCAAAAGTTTCCACTCAACTTGATGCAAAGAAACAAACTGACGTACAGCAAATTGGACAACGAATGAATGCATATTTTATGACATTCAAGTCAAACTGAAATCATTTGTTATTTTTGAGTTTTGATTTGATAAATAGATGTTTAATGTGATCTATTTTTGTTCTGTTATTACAAGTGAAATATTGCGTGAAAGCAAAAAAAGAAAGAAAAAGAAGGTAAGCATGAAGACCAGACTTGTGAAACTGTTGGGGATTAATTGGTGAAGTCTGCTCAGAAGGATCCCACTGTGCTCTTTACTTGCTCTGCATAACCAGGCTAAAGGAGGAAAATGAGACATAACCAAAGTTTTGTCCACTGACCGGTCTGTGTGCCATCCCAGTGGGCGGAGAACCCAGAACGTGTGATGGTGTAGTCAGAGTGGAACCTCACCCAGAGGCGATTGCTATGAGATACCAGGAGCGGAGGCCTTTGATCTGCACAGTACTTGCCAATCAACGGTGACACCTCGTAGCCACCATCCCTGCAATAGATGGTGGAAGTTAAAACCTGAGAGGTCATACTAGATAAAGAAAGATGTATGTCCTGTTTCACTGTTTCTCTGGATGAATCTGTTTATTTTGGAGTGTTCTTTCAGTTTTCTCCATTTTTTACAAAAACTCTTTCTATAACAGGTTTCTCACTAATCCCTGTCAAGCTGCTCATTTTGACGTAAATTTGACCAATGTTCTGTCAAGCCTGAAAGAGTAGTGAAGTGAACTCAGTGTTAAAAAACATATTTAGACTACAGAACCGGTTGAAACTGCTGAGTGTTCAAGTCTACAGACAAACTATCACCTCACCTGATCTCCACATAGTCAAACTTGCAGGACGGATGGGAGCCCTCGAGATCAAAGCTTGTGAAATTCAGCATGATCTGCATGTTGACCTCCACGATGATCTTGAAGATGCAGTCTCTGTTGTTGGGATAGTAGTCAGGGAAGTTGGGTGAAATGAACGATCCCGTGGGGGAGGTGAAGATCTCTCCACAATCTGATGACCGAAAGATTCAAACACAAACTCTTTATGTGAAGACACCAGAAATATATTATTAACTGGAACCTGACGTCTGACCCTTTTAAAGGCTTATTATTGAATAATCTGAAATATGATGTGTAAATGATTAATAGACTGGACAATGTATTTTGTACCTGTGGTGGCGTTGATAGAGATGTAGCTGGCAGAAAATCCATCGCTGACTAGACTGGTGTCCGACACAAACAGCAGGGTGAGCAGTCGGTCCGTACTGGTGATGGACGGAGGCACAGAACGCCCACAGTACCTGCACACAGACAAATACCCACATCTCTTCACCACACAGTACACATGTGATGCTTTAAATCTATAAATACACCGCTAGTTAAATGTTTAAAAGTGCCTAAGAGCATTGGTTGGCTATCTGGTGAATTTGCATTACCGTGGTGTCTATGGACAGCTAAGATAAAAAATAGTTTATATCTGTTACTATGTGTGAATATTTGATAATAAAGGCTGTAACATCATTATATTACAGTAACACCAAAAAACTAAAACAACCAGTGACCTTTCTCTTTCATAACTACTGCATCAAACTTGATAGGAATACCACAAAAATACATATTATTCTACATACTTCTTTCTGGGATAGGACCAGGAGACTCTCAATTTGCACAGTTGGATATGCAATGGACCCAAAATGTGCCAAAAATGTGATTTATACCACGGACAGGGAATTTGGCTGTAAAATGCATCCTATGTCCATTAGAGGGAGCTATATGCACTCTCCATAGCCTTTGGGTTCTATTCAAACTTAGCATTTTGCACATACATATATAGTTAAAACTGGGTAGAAACCTGATTTTCGGCCTACTGGATAGAAATTGTTATATGGTCTGTCAAAGGTTCTCCAGAATCATATGTAAAAATAGATGTTTTTTCATATGACTGGCTTGAAAAACATGAATGTTGTATGCACAGAAAACAAAATAGTGTATGGGTTCAGTCAGATTGACAAAAGACAGAAACAGATTGACAAAAGACAGAAACAGACAATTGGATGGCTATTCAAGAAGTGATGTCACAGCCTGACTTGGCTGATGGCTGATATAATTTCAGCCTAACAGCCTCACCCATACAGAGCAAGAACAAAAATAATGTCAGACCATCCAGTTCTCTTTGTGCCGCAGACTTAGAGTTTATTAATAATAAATAATAATAATACATTTAATTTATAACGCACTTTACATTTGGATCAAATCTCAAAGTGCTTAAATTAGCGCTCCTTCAGGAAACAACAGATAAACAAAAAGTTATAGGCTCTGAGCAGTTCGGATGTGAATAGGTGGACAGTTCCACAGAGGTTAGGGGAAGCAACTGCAGAGGCTAGGTCACATCTACTCTTTAAGCTCGATGTAGGAGTATCCGGTTGGTCGACTGAGTCAGGAGCTTAATTACATAAGAAGGCGCCCATTTAAGGCCGCAAAAACAAGCAATAAAATATCAAAATCAATGTGGTACTGCATAGGAAGCCAGTGGAGAGAAGCCAGTACTTGTGTTATGTTAGCCCACCTTTTTTTTAGGTGGGCAGCTGCCTTCTGAACTAACTAAATGTTAACCTAATCCATCCACTGACAGGACTATTTGGTAACCAAGTAATTAGTTTCATTCATTTCATCTTCAGGCTGATCAGTATATGACACACACATCGTGTGACGTACCTGCCGATCTTGGTTCCAGTCTGCACCGTGCCGTTGTCATAAATCTCCAGGTAATCAAAGTTGCAGTTAACGTGGTACTCCAGGTTGAAGGAGTCAAAGGTCAGCCGGACCAGGTTACCAGGGGTAGCACTGATGTACCAGGTGCAGTTGGCTCCATGGGGGTAGTTGTTAGGGTGTCCTGGGCTCTTGATGGTGCCTGTAGGACTAGTCAGGGTGTCTCCACATCCTGGAAAAGCAGTACAGGACAGTTGGCCAACATCAGAGATCATCACGTTTAGATTCAGAAGGTTTAAGATTACGTTAAAATAATGAGGAACTACGTGTGTTATAAGCAGGGGCAGGAATTAACAAAGAACAACAATTTTCTTTACTGTATATGAATAGTTTTCAGGGATCTGAACTTTACTTCAGTATTTTTCTGACAACTTTTTACTTTTTCTCTCTACATTTGAACACAAATATCAGTACTATGTATTTCTACGATTTCAAAACAGACCTGTTACTTTAGTTGATTATTTTTATTTTCATTAATTGCATTAATTACAGAACAAGTTTCCCATTCATTCCCATTTCTATTCTACTTTTTTTTTATTTCACTTTAGTATCTCTACTACTCAGGTATCTATTTTAAATACCTTTTTGAACCTTTATACTACGATTATTTACTTTTGCACAAGTAATTTTTATTCACTTACTTTTTATTTTACACTAGTAGTTATAACTTTCTTACTTTTAAAAATGTTATATTACGCTTTTTTTACTTTTACACTGGTGCTTTTTAATTTTACATTTTTTTACCCTTATTCTTTTTAATTTTACTGTATAATCTTTTATTTTCATGCATTTTTGAACTTTTACATAACAACTTTTACTTTTAGACTAGTAGCTTTCACTTTCATCTTTTTTTTACTTTTATACTTTTCTGTACAGTGAGAAGGGCCACTGACTTGTGCAAATTTCAAATTTGCTTGTTTCAAAACTTGTTTCAAATTACAATAAAAAGTTAAGTCACCATCTGCTTCAAGGTCCTTCAAACCTTTCTCTAATGATGATGATGACGATAGTAATAATAATAATTTCGTTCTCACCTTCTAGGGCAGAACTGTAGGCTGCCTCGAAGCCGTGGTTGCTGACAGAGGAGTCAGTCTTGAAGTGGATGTACATGGACCTCTGATTGGACTGAAGCATGGGCGGAATCTGAGTACCACAAAATGTACCCAGCAATGGGGAGCTGGACATGGAGCCATCCCGCACCTGGAGGATGGAAGAAAACATGCATAATTATAGCTGATCCACCATCTGCTCTCCATCCATTATCTGTCCATCCTTAGTTGGGTTTAGCATATAGGTATAGACTGATGATGTCTTCTGTTGCCTGTGGATTATCTTCTTTTTATTCTTTCAGCTGTTCCCTTTAGGGGTTGCAACAGTGAATAATCTGTTTCCATCTTCCCTCGTCCTCTCCATCTTCCTCCATCACACCAAACAACTACAGGTCCTATCCCACCACACTTCCTTTTTGGGCTTCTCCTGTATCCTTCTATCAATAGATCCACTATCCCTCCTTTTCACCTTTCCAAACCATCTTAATCTGGCATCTCTTCCTTTGTATCCAAGACGTCTGACCTTGGCTGTCCCTCTGATGTGTTTGTGTCTAACTTTTTTCATCCTTGTCACTCCCAAAGAACATCCGAACTTCTTCAACTCTGCTACCTCCAGCTCTGCCTCCTGTCTTTTGATCAGTGCCATCGTCTCTAAAACATCCAGCAGAGCTGCTCTCACTACCATCTTGTAAACCTTTCCCTTCCCTCTTGCTGCTACATATCTATCACTTCTGAAACTCTCCACTCCATCCTTTAATTCACAAACTTGTATTCTGTCTTGCTGTGACTGACCTTCATTCCTCCATCTCTCCGTCTTGCTGTGACTGACCTTCATTCCTCCATCTCTCCATGTTTTCTTCCCCCTACTCTCAGTAGAGATCACAATGTCATCCGCCAACATCATAGTTCTTGGAGACTCCTGTCTGACCTGATCTGTCAGCTTGTCCATCACCATAGCATACAATAAGGGGATCAGAACCAATCCTCGGTGCAGCCCCACCTCAACCCAAACACATTCATCGCCCCTATTGCAAACTTCACTGCTGTAATGCTGCTGTCATACATATCCTGTACAACTCTAACATTCTTATCTGCCACACAAGACTTCATCATGCACATCATAATTCCTCCCTCATTACTCTGTCCTACGCTTTCTCTAAATCCACAAAAACTCAATGCAGCTCCTTCTGGCCTCTTCTGTACTTCTCCGTCAGCCCTGTTAAAGCATTTTGACATTGGACCTGTAGTGCTCATTCTTGGCATGAACCAATACTGCTGCTCACAAGTTTTCAGCCTCTTTTCTTAACTTAACTTTCATTACCCTTTCCCAGGTCTTCATTATGTGACTCCTCACATTGTACCACTGTAGTTGCTACAGAGCTGTATATATCATAAGTTCTTTAAAATTGGCACCAACGCACTTTTCTTCAATTCCTCATATGTCCTCTAACTCTCCATGATAATTTTGAACAATCTAGTAAAAAACACAAATGCCCTCTACCACACTTCCATACTTCGGCGGGATGTCATCAGAACCAACCACCTTTCCATTCTTCATCTTCAAAGTTGCTCTCACTTCATCCTTACTAATCCTGTGAACTTAGTTTTATATAATTTATCACATTGCCTATCCTTCCCTATCTCTCTCATTTTATTTTACCTTCAGTTCTTCAAGGTACTCCTTCCATCTTGCCCTCACACTCACCTTGATTATTAAGAAATTTAAGTCTCTATCCCTAATCATCCTAACCTGCTGCATATCCTTCCCATCTCGATCCATCTTCCTTGCCAATCAGTACAAATCCTTTCTCCATCCTTGCTGTCCAACCTTTCATAGGTCGTATGCGGAACATGAAACTGAGTGTCTGTAAAAATATGGTTCTTTATAAATCCAACCAAAGTCCTTCTGGTTTTCTCTGCATAACTTTTCCTTCTGTTACTTGTGGTTGTTTCTATTACTTTTTTGAATTATCCATGCATTACAGCTTAAAGAAGAAGAAGAGGAATTGTGTGGCTGTCAGTCATTTACCTCAACAAAGTCAAAACGGCAGGAGCCTCCTTCGACATCAAATGACATGAAGTTTAGGGTGACCACATAGCCCTCTGGCTGGTTAATGACCCACTCACAGTCCTTGTTGTGTGGGTAGGCGTTGGGGTGGTACGGTGATCGGATTTGCCCAGTCCCAGACAAAGTACCTCCACAAGCTGAGGACAAGGAGGGTAGAGGACATGTCGGTGGTTAATAGAATAGAGCGTGTGGTTTAAAATCTTTTCCTGGATTTCCTGTTTCTCCTCTTCTACTGTCTCCAGATAGAATGAGCAGGTTTATAACATAAGGATTTCATATCAAAACACTGCTTTGGTTCTTCCTAAAATGCAGATAAAATATCATGGCTGAACAGTGTATTAGTTTCAGGGTCTACCTGCCCACCACTGTGAAACAAGATGTATGGCTGGTGTATTTGTAGCTTCTGACCATTATTACTGCTAGAGTCCAAAAGTTAAATATGCATGATATATACAATTATGTCAGATATATGCAAATATATATATGTAAATGTCTGAACTCTCACCAACAGTGTATACAGCCCTGAAACCAGCATGACTAACTGAGCTGTCGGACTTGAAGCGAATCCACAGGAAGTTTGAAGACGAGACGATGGGAGCTGGTAAGGTGTGTCCACAGTACCTCCCTATCAGAGGGTCAGTCTCCAGTCTGCCATCACGTACCTGGAGAGAGACATTGTTAACAAAAACAATGACTGAAAATATCTGTTGAATGACCAAAACAAGAGTAAAACAAAAGGAATTACAGTTTCAACCCAAAGTGTTATTCAATCAAATCAGATGCTGTGACCTATGTCCTGATTAGTTCAAACCCAGTTATTTCTAACACAAATGTTGTTTGAGCTATTTTCTACCATTACTATGAAACAACTGACATGCACCCTAAACAAATTAAATAAAACATGCATGATTTCTTGAGGAGCATGTGTCCTATTACCACAAATTCCCACTAGCCTTACCTTGTAAGATGTACTAAGAGGACTGAGCTTATTAAAAATAGGGACCTAAACTACATCCTGAAGAGTCTAGACAAAGCCTTAGAAGTTCTTTGCCCCACTTATGTACGTATAACTAAAGAAATACTGAACTTGGGTGCTGATAATATATAACATTTTGTTTGTATATCATATATGCACCATATGATAATCAGTCATTCTATCCCTATATATTATGGAATCGCCATTGCTGCAGCCGCTGCAGATTATCTCAAAAACTCCTTCATGCATTATTTTAAAATTGTATGCCAGCATAGATCGGATGTGCGGAATAACTTGATTGATTTTTGAAAAGTTTGGTTTTACATTGCCAGTGCAACATTCACCCCTTTTGGTTAAGGTTATTGAAAGAAGGAATTAATTAAATAGAAGAAATATCAAGAGGTGAGCTCCAGTTGGATTAGAATAAAACATTGACAGGGAACACAATATTTATGTTTTAGAAACAGAGGTGATATGTTTGCAAGTCATAATCAGGACCAACCTCTATGTAGTCGAAAACACAGCCGCTGTGGATCTCCAGGTTCATGTGAGTGAAGTTCAGTGACACCTTTTCACCCTCTGGCAGCCTAATCAAGTAGACACACTGGCGGTTGTGGGCATAGTCGTTTGGCCAGTTGGGTGAAATGATGATACCTTCACTGTCAATGAAGGTTCCACCACAGCCAGGATCACCTGTGAGACCACAAAAACCAGGTTACAGGCTTCCAGTGATAGGAGGTTAGATACTTGCTACTGTGGGTCTCGTTCATTTACTATATTAAATAATATTAACTCTAGGGAAAAGTACAGTTTGCATTATTTTCCACATTTATCTATGTTACTTACTCGGTGATGTTGTGTATGTGATGTGGAAGCCACCGCCAGAAACAATTGAGTCAGAGTGGAAGTGAATCCATGCAGCTGGACCGGTTGTCTGGATTGGAGCAGGTGTGGCACTACTGCAGAACTTCCCCAGTACTGTGTCTCCAGGTAGAACACCATCCTGGATCTGAAATATTTGGTCATGTAAACAGTAAATTGAATAGAACAAGAAGGTGTCCATTATGACCACTGCCAGAGAGTCTACTCAGCTTCTCTGTACTAGTGAGTGTTTAATATAGGCCGAAACTGACAGAAACTGCATTCCAGGTTTGACAAATAAAAAAATTAATTTGACAGATGGATAGGTACTTTTTGTCAGTTAATTTTTCCATGTCCTTCAGCTTCCTGACATTTCTGCTAGATGTTATTAAAGATACTCAAGAAATCAGAATACCCAACAGATCCAATACACTGGCTGGCCAATTGAGCATATTAAAAAATAACACATATTGAACCTCCCAACAACATAAACTTAAAACATGAACACATCAGGGATGGTTTGCACCATGAAAATTATGGCCAAAGCCACTAGACTCCTTCCCTTATCTTCTACTATTTCTAAGCCAACTCTGAACCGCTCACTTTGGACTACCGTGTAAGAAATGCAACTAGAAAGGAGCAAGAACTCAGCCCCGTATGGCTGTCAGTCACCCGTCGGGTTGAATAGGGTTAAGGGCTGGACCCCCGTATTTTCCAGTAGTCTTCATGTTTCCTTTGACGGAGATGTTTGACACTCTGTTACTTTCTGTTGTTCTAAATAATAACTCTAATCCTCCATCTGTCAAAACTCAATTTCAGTTATCCTTCAAACAAAAAACATCCTCTCTATAGCCAGTATTCGATTTGTGCTTTCCAGGCCACTGGCAGCCCAACATGGCGGCCTCCATGGAAGAGGGCATGTTCCAGATGGAGATTCAAAGGTCTTTTTCCGAGCTAGCATTAAACACATTTTTATTTTCAGCTGATTATATATTAAAAAAGTATAGTTATGAATGTTATTTTCCATTTTTGTAAAGAGATACCTTTAAATCTTACACCCTGCACCTTTAGGATGTGTGCCACACAACATAGATGACATGAGTGCAAACATTGAGGTCAGCAGTTTTGATTCATGTCATATAGTAGCTCTGTTTTTACCTCCAGGAAGTCATAGCTGCAGTCAGGGTGATCCTCCAAGTCGAGAGTCCCGAATGCAAAGGTGATCAGTAGACCAGGTGTCACTGTTACGGTCCAGTAACAGTCACGGCTAGGTGGGTAGTTTCCGGGGTATCCAGGTGACTCAATGCTGCCATACGGGGCAGTTAGTTGTTCTCCACACACTAAGAAGAAAGGAAGATTCTCTTCATCCTCAAGATCATGGCCTAATTGAGCTTGGACACATTTACACACTATATTTTTAGTGCTCAAATGGCTGAAAGACACATATTATGCTAATTTTCATCACCATAAAGGAAGGGGCTCAGAGGCCCACCTCCACCTTTAAAGTGGTGGGCTTGATTTCATATTGTATAGCTATAACCAGTTTAGAATTAGCATATAATGGTCAAAGTAGACCAGATCTCTTGCAGGAGAAACAACACCTGTTAGTAACAATCAAACTTTAGGTCTTCCATCGCCATAAAGATCAGATCGGTGGGCTCATTAGTAAATATCAACGCTCATTTAGATGGATTATCTTTGGTTGAATGCGGTGTATGGAGGGTTGCACAAATTTATAAAATGACAACCTTCCTACCTGGATCCTGAGACTGCCAAGAAATTGTGAAGCCACCACCACTGACAGACTGATCAGATCGAAACCAGAAGTAGAGGGAATTGTGACTACTGAAGAGCTCCGGGGGGTTATTTTCACCACAATATTTCCCAATAATAACACCAGAGGGACTGTCCCCGTCATGAATCTGAAGGAAGTCATAGTTGCAGTTGACACTGTCCTCAAGGTGAAAGTATGGAAATGTGATTCGCAGAATCTGAAGAAGAAAACACAGGTATATGCAAAAGTTAAAGAATTTCAGTCTGCAATTTGAATGAACTAAACCGATTTCTCATCGTCTCCCTTAACTAGTTATTAGGGTAAAAACCATTGTAACCTCTTGACCACCAACAGAAAGTTTAGACAGGAAGAGGAAATCTCTTTCTAGAACCACGACTGACCTTGTTTGGGTACGTCTGGAGGTGCCAGCTACAGCTAACCTGGTGATCATAGCTGTCATGACCTGGGTTGTTGGGAAAACTGAAGGTACCAGAAACGCCAGTCAGGAAACCGCCACATTCTGGAACAAACAAACACTTGCTAAAAGTTTCTCCATCTTTTTTCAACCCATCCTCCCTGACTTCACAACACCAGTCCCTCCATATCCTCTAGTCATGCCAGTACCTTGCTGCTGGGTCTGACACAGTGGGCCAGTCCATTGGGAGGTACATGTACATGTGAATCCATTAATGCCATCATTGCAGGTTCCTCCGTTCTGGCAAGGATTACTCAAGCATTCGTTGATGTTCTGGTCACAGTTGACTCCTTGCCAGCCAGGGTTGCAAACGCAAATGTACCCAGGAGAGGAAGCTGTGGCCTGTGATGATGAAATTGTACTCGTAAGACAAGTTTATTTATGCATTCTTTTTTTTCTTTTTCCTTTGTTGCTAAACAAACCGATTCTCTATTCTCAGAAGAAAACCAAATAATTCCGTCCAAACTACTCTGTAAAGAGTGTTTGAGTTTATAAAAGTATAAAGTATATAAATGCATCTCTCATCAAGGCTGCAAAAATCTAAATCAAATTGAAACCTCCTCTACCCATTAGTCATTTTATGTAAAGCCTTACCTTACTGACATATCCAAAATAAACTTTAGAACTACCTGCTGTATTTGCATAACCCTGGTGTCTATGGACATTTAAATAATTTGATTTCAATGTAGGGAATATTTTACCTGTTACTATATGTGATGATGTGTGATCAAACTAAATAAAAATGCCGATATTTCTATACTATAATCTGGATAGAAGTAAGATTATTGCTCTGTTGGAAAGAACAGTAACTAAAAAAGAGACTGACAGACATCATCCACGTATGAACGGACGTACTCTCACACATGAACTCACCACACACTGTCCGTTGACACATGGGTTGTTGGTCTGACAGATGTTGCTTATCTGGGTGCAACCAGTTGGCCCATAACCGTTGCCTGTGTATCCTGGCGGGCAGGTACATTGAGGGAAGGTGGTACCTGGTAGATGATGAACAGTTTGGTGAGAAGGATATCTGTACCCTGAAAACTGTCTGTAAAATTACTGTAAAAAAATTGTCAAAAGGTAACAGTAAAAGACCATAAAATTTAAATTGTTTTGTTACGGTGTATTATCTTAAATAAAGAAACATTAAAACTGTATTATGTATGGTTAGGATTGGTGGAAACACAGCATTTTACTGTGAAAATGCAAATTTTGGTAAAAATTAAAGGAGGCAAGTCATTACCAGAAAAGTATTATTCTGTCTAAATGTGAGACTATGTTGCAATGAAAACTTAAATAACTATTTTAACCTTTAACCATTTAGCAAGAACATAAAATAGTTTCTGAAGAAATAAGATACTTAAACTATGGAATGTGCTCATGAAATAATGTTAATCTACAATGTCAATAACAATGTGTATATAATGTAAATACAAAATGTCAGCAGCTGTGTTGGCCAGGATTTTTTCGTTAAAAATACATCCAGCACGTACAATACATTACGGTGAAATACCATGAAAAAACATATATAATGTCAACCTATCATATTTTAAGCATCTTGTTACCGTTAATCGTATACTACCAGCAAAATCTGTAGTTTGGACAGATAAATACTTTTACAGTATTGGTATTTACTTAAATGGTAATTTTCAGTTAATTTGCTCTTGATCAAGCTGTGGCCCTTGTCCAAGTGGCACCCTGCTGAGCTCACTGATCACCCGACTTCAGCAAGAGCCATCTTCATTATCTTTCAGCCGCTTCTATATTGTTAATTGCTCTTCCCCTACTTTCTTCTGTGATACCCAGTGTTTTATGGAACCACTCAGACTTTGTCCTCCAGACATTTCTGCTGCAGTCCTCCAACAGGTCTGGACACTTTTTCCTCTTTCTCGTATGTGCCTTTGGGCACTTATAGCTCTACTGTGATGAGATGCATCGTTGCTTCAGATACCAGAATTATGTCTGCTGTCAACAAGTACTGGGTGATGGCTGATGGGATTTCAGCTGCTTTTCCAAGTCTATTGTCATCACCTAGTCCCAACCAGCACTTTGGTTGTTCAATTTGGCTTTTCTCACTCTTTGGCAACTGGTATTATCCTGGCCATGGCGTTGGTGAATCTGCTGCTGATTTCCTAAGTGATGGTCTTAAGGACCTGATCATACCTCAGCATCCCCCTCGTTCAAGGCACCAAATAGTTTAATCTATCAGGAGCAATAAATTGACATTTCACAGTGTGTAAAACGTGGATTTGGTTCACTCTTATGCAGATGACACACAGTTTTACCACCATGGTTGGACTGACTGATATCAAAATCTGAATGTATTTTAATTTATTCCAGTTTACACATTCCCAATCCTTTATGCAATTTCATTCAGAATCTGTTTTTACCTGGGCTGGAGGTGCAGGTAGCTAATGGGTAACAGCCTCCGTTGTTGGTGTCGCAGATATTACTCTGGGTGCAGGTTCTACCATCACCCTCATAACCTAAAAACATCAGAGAAATCTTTTAAATCAGGCAGATGATGAACATTTTTCTGGTAAAACTGGTCATATACTGGATTTCTGTTGTGGTTGTTTGTTGCTCCTCGTGACCACAGAAACACTCACAGCCGCCTGACTAACACGCATTATGGAATATTGACATAGTCCATTCCTCCGTGGTCAAGTTCTGATGATATGTACCATCCACTGACGGTTAACCATTGTAACCATCAGAGGTGGGAAGTAAGGAAGTACAAAAAAGTCCTTACTGTAATTAAGTACAGTTTTCAGGTATTTGTACATTACAACTTTTTACATTTACTCCATTTTACCACAAATATCTAAACTTTTTACTCCCTACTCCTCAGAACAAATTTGTTTCGTCAGTCATTTCCATTTTATTTTGAATCATTGTGTGTTTTCCTGTGACGTCTCCACAAACTATGTTACAAAACACAAAAAAACAGTACCAGCTAGAAAAAAACATTCATTATAATACTACCTTTTAATTTGATGCTTTTTACTTATATACAAATACTTTTTCTGTTCATACTCTCATACTTTTCCTTTCATGCTGTATATATATATATTACACATTTTACTTCCATACCACTCATTTTGACCTTTATACTTTAATTTCACGCTTTTTACTTTCATAGTTTTTTTTTTGTTTTTTTCCTCTCCTTTTTACCTTTACTTTACTAGCAAGAGGTCCTTTCTTCCTGCATCATATCAGTCAAAGTCAGGATGTGAATAAGAATCTACACAGACAATTGGTGCAGCATTTGTAAGTACAGTAGTATGATTCCCCTTATACCTGGAGGGCAGGGGCCACAGTGGAAGGAGCCCATGGTGTTTAGGCATTGCACCATGGGAGCGGTGGAGCAGCCGCCGTTATTGCTCAAACATTCATCCACATCCTGGCAGCTGTAGCCGTTTCCCTGCCAACCTGAGAAACAGGAGACGTTATTGGATCAAAACTCTGACTATCCAGAATCAGTCTCTATTCATCCAGAGTTCAGAGGAAGCCACAGACCCAACAGATGAGTCTCAAAGATGATGAGTACAAAAATGATGTGACTAACTTTGTTCAGCAAATTTCTTTTGTCAAAGTTTGTCATTAATTAAATCTGTGTTATAACTTTCCCAAACAAGATGCACTTAAGCAAGTATAAATAAAACTAAAGACTTTTTAAAGAAGGTGCTTAATTGACACAGTTTAGCAAAAAATTGTAAACTCTACAATCAGAACAGCGTATTAGGTGAGATTATTTCCAGTTGATTCGGATAAACACAGTTTGGTTCAATAAAATAAATGGCTTTACCGGACACTGACACATTCATTAGTACAAGTTCACCTGATTATGTTTACATTACTCGATAAGTATTGGTTGCACATAATTATCATATCAGAGGTTTGGAGGAAAATTTTTTAACATACCTGGATTAAGTAAATTCGTCAAATTATTGCTAATCTTATTGAAGGTTGGTATGGTAAAGTATGCTGAAAGTTGAAAGTTGCTTATATAGATTTTTACTTTTAAATCCTTCTATATATTTAAGCCAAGTGGTTCATTTTTGTTTTGGGTGGTTCTAAAGTAAATGTTCAATTTGACATTTAACTTGTTCTTGACATATTTTGAGCAAATTCATATGAAATGAAATTCAAATATATATATAAAAAAAAGAAAATAAAAATAAATCAGTTATTCCTAAGGGAACAAAAGAATGTCAAGCTGATTTACTTTAAAATGAGGAAAAACAAAATACCATAAAGATTTATATATACAGCACATTTCACATTTAAGAAATGTGTTCCATTTGGAATATTTTATATTGCCCATAATTTTCCTGTAAAGACGAATTAGTTTGGGTTCTTATGGGTTAAACTTGAGGCAGTTTAGGATGAGAATCTTTGGCAGTAGTCCACCTGATTCTGATTTTGTTTGAGTCTAATATTGACTGCTTTAACACTAATTCTTCCTGCTCCAACTCATTTTCCTACATTTAATCTTTTTGCTCTACTGTACTGTTTCTCCATCGATGTGACTGGTCCAAAAGTCATCAACTCCCAATGGACGTGTTTAAAGAAGGGTTACCAGCTGGACATGAGCCACAGTAGAAAGAGCCCTCGGTGTTGAAGCAGGAGACAGGAGGATTGGTGGAGCAGGGTTTGTCGGGTCGGTTACACTCGTCCACATCAGTCACACAGGCCGGATTCCCGGCCGAAGACTCCCACCCACTCTCACAGATGCACTGATAGTTAGGCTGGGTGTGAGGGAGAAACAGACAGTGGGATAAAACTTTCAACTAAAATCAGATCAGTTCTGTTAGTGTTTCCAGGTCATTCATTCTGACCACACAATTAAAACCACCAAGGTTGTCCTTTGCAACCAAACCAGCTCTGTAATGTCCCTGTGGGTTCTCTTTTACTCTACAGAGACTCGCAAAATTCCGAGAACCTGCCACACTGGTGAGAAAATTTTACTTTAACCTGTCCTGTCCTAACCTCATTGGTTATTTCAATTTAAAGCTCAGGTGTATTTGCAAAACCTTTGGTAGGACCTTAAATAATTAATTTTCACTGTTAGTAACATTGTACTAGTTATTATATGAGTGTAATCTGTGATTCAACACAAAAAACACCAATATATTTGTACATGTATTTTTTGGGGGGGAGGAAAAACACAATTACATCATTATATTACAGTAACACCATGGAACAAAACAATCAATAAATTTGAACCTCAAGTGCAGGTTATTCTCTGCAGTTGTGTGGAGTAGGACCAGGAGGAGTCTGCATTTGGACCAGTTAGAGAGCCAATGGACAAAAAAAGTGCCAAAAATTGTATTTTGACCCCCAAGAGAGATTTTGGTGCTGGGAAATACCACACATATCCGTGATGGGGAGCTATCGGCACATACTACAAACTTTGACTGGGACATATACCTAAGGTTCTCTTAAAATCCAGCATAGTTCACAATAAAAAAAATAGCAAAAACTGTGAAGAATCCTGATTATTTAACCTGTCCTATTCATTGGTTATTTCAAGTTAAAGAAATAACCAATGAACAGGACATTCATTGGTTATTTGAATGTCCTCTTATAGGCTTTCTAATGTTTAAAGTTGAGTGGTTACCTGTCCAGGTGTGACCCGGTCCGCATCGATACATTTGCCATGTACACACAGGTCCTGCCCAGGATGTCTGCAGTCGTCATAACGCACTGTGCAGAGAGTTCCAGACCATTCTGGAGAACAGTTACAGCTGCAGGAACAGACAGACAGCATGTGGAGGGATCCATTAATGTGGTGAGGACAGAAGAAACTGGTTTAACTATGGACCCCCTCTCTCTAAAGCATGGCTATTTAAATAAGGCAAATGCTGGATGGGGGCTGCAAGGGGGAGGTTTAGGTTGGTTTGATCCAATATTGAGTGAAAAACATTGATCCAGTAAAATGGTAGATTCGAGAAAAGATTCAAGGCTCGTAGGTCTTCTAAGTTTGTCATTTTCATGCAGATGGGGGTCTGAATTTCAGAGAACAAAAATTTGCGTTTTAGTCCAATTTTTAACTCACCAACACAACAACATAGTTAACCCCAACTCAAGGAGCTCTATCTGTTATATATCATATTTTACTATGAAATATCTTTTTAAAAAAAACATTGTTTTCCAGACATACCTCAAAGTATTTCATGGATCTTTTTCAAACTTTATACCCCTATAGACTTTAGTACGAAGAAGAACTGGATAGATTTATGGAAAGGTCAGTTTTATATTTCTCACACTAGGGGGAGCTAAACCTCTGAGACTTTTTCGGCCATCATTTCTCAACGCTTGATCCAATTTAGTGCACATGAATCAAATCAAGGGGATCTATCTTGTTTGTATTATATTTACCCATATTTCTATCTAATGGTTCATATTTTACTTACTTCAGAGGCTCTTTAATCAAAATACTGCGAAATAACTTCACATTTTAGTTGAGGAGCTTATTCAGGGGGATTGCTTGTACAACGAAGGGGATTGGGGATACTTCTAGGGGATGTACCCTCACTGTCGAGGATGACAGCATAGGTCTAGTTTATCTCAGGGATCTATTCTGTCCAATGTGTATCTTTATCTTGTCTTATCTTACTAGAATGTCCTGCAAAACAGTTCTGACACCATATTTTGACCAATTTAATATCAAACAACTCTAGTTTTGAAAGTTTTCATAGAATGGCAAATTTAAAAAAAATGAATAAATAACTCAAAACTAAATTAATAAATAAGCCAGGCTGTTTCCCTGACATATTGTGAAATGTGGGATATCCTTACGTGTAGGACCCCATGGTGTTGACACAGGTTGCTCCATTCTGACAACCCTGAGCCGTTCCAGAGTAGATCTGGCACTCGTTCACGTCATCTGCACAGTTTGAACCCTGACAGGCACAGAGGGAGAGAGGAAGAAACAAGATTAAGGATCAGATGCATTTTGGAATACATACTTTTAGTATAAGGTGCAATTCTACACTGTACAGTTACTGTATTCTACACTGTACAGTTACTGTATTCTACACTGTACAGTTACTGTATTCTACACTGTACAGTTACTGTATTCTACACTGTACAGTTACTGTCAACCTGTCATTCCTGCCCACTGCCCCCTACTGGAATTTTGTTGCTGATGTGTAGCTTCCTCATGAGATGTCCTTCCTCTTATTGTTAGTGGTATTTTTACGTATACTGTCTATATTTTATTCTATGTTGCACTATTCTGTGCTTTTATTGCTATTTAAATTCCCTATTGTATTCTGATTTGTAGTTCTAAAGTGTTATTTTAACACTTCTGGTCTGGTACTGTAAGGCATCGGGTGAAACAGCTGCAGATTTGTTGTACCTGCACATCAACTATAAGGATCTTAAAATCTAGTGCTATTACAAATTAATTAATGCCTATAGTTAACTTTTAATTATTAGCTTATGTCCACTATGACGTAGATTGGAACTCACATGCCAGTTACTGGGACACATACAGTGGTAGGAGTTGAGTAGGTTCAGACATGTCCCTCCGTTCTGACAGGGATTACTGTTGCAGGAGACCTTTTGGACCGTCTGCAGGAGCACAGAGTAGAAGAACCTGACGTTTATACAGGACAGTATGAGTCTGAGACAATACAATTAACAGGTTTTCTACTGTCTTACCGTCTCGAGCGAAGTGACTTTATTCTCGAGTGTCGACACCTGGAAAGAATGGAAGATATTTGTTGATAAATTCTACATCAAAGAAACTCTTCAAACTAATTAGAACACCAGCTGGAAGGAAAATGACGACCACAATCAGCTTAATCAACTTAATGACGTAGCAGCAGTTGAAGGAAGAGGCCTTTCAGATCTTACCTTGTTGGTCAGCTGGTTCAGTTTGTCGGTGACCTCAGGGGGAACAACTCCTCCATTACTCTTAATGTCCTCAATTTCTTTTTTGTTGGTTTTGATCTGAAATCAGACGCTTCAGTTAAGAAAAGAGAATATATTCTAAGCCCGGGTATTAGCTTCCTGTCCACCAGGTAACGTTTGTCCTTCTCTTCTACCTGAGGGAGAGGAGTAAGGAACTAGCCTACATGACGACTAGCATTATTGCGGTAGAAGTACAGTTAGCGGTGTAAAAAATCACTCCGTTAAATATACAAGTACTGATTGAAATTCTTTACACAACTGCAAATGTGCAGACTCCAAAATGTATCAAATTATGAAAGAAAAAAGATAGTATAATAAAATACTGTCAAAGGAAAAAGTAGTAGAACGAATGTATTAAGTATAAAAGGGAAAAGATGTCATATCAAATTAAAAATTTTAGAATTTAAAAGGAGTTATATGAACGTAAAAAAATACATAAATTAGAAAGCACAAATATGAAAGTACAATTTAAAGGAAAAAGAAGAAATATAAAAAAATATCATAGTTAAAAGCAGCAGTATAAAAGTAAAAGAGTATGACAGGTAAAAGTAATATGAAAGCTAAAAGTGGTAACATGTAAGTGAAAAGAATAAATAATCATGGCGGAGTGCTTGTGGCAGCCTGTTGTTGCATCTCCTGATATCTTGTTGTCGAATTTTTGTTTTTACTGTGTTCTTCCCTTTGTAATCACTATGTATGCATACGGAAGGTGAAGAACAAAGTCTTAGAACGTATAGTAGGCCTACAGGAAATAGTTTTCGTGGTGACAAAAGGGGATTTTCGAACTTTTGAAATATTTCAGTGTTACTGCTTCAAAGATTTATTGTCTGGAAAATTATGCAGTGTTAGTATTTGAAATATTTCACTGTGTTACTGCTTGAAAGGATTTACAAAGGTTTTTTTTGTGATGTTTCAAAGATCCCAATGAATAGGCACCAAAGAGTTTGTTATACCTGGCCTCGACTGGGGAGACCAGGGCACCCTCCTGGAGCCAGACCCAGGAAGGCCGCTTGTCGGCGAGATGTTGGCAACGAGGAGAAACCTGGAGGGGGCTTGATTGGGAGAAATGGTCTGCCTGATCCAAACCTGAATGTTGCTTCGGGATCTTACTTCCGTGTCAGCCTTGGACCATCCATAACAAACAGCATGTTCGGGCATAAGATAAGTGTACTTGGTACAAGGCAACCTTTTGCCAAAGATCTTTGATCGACGTTGTGTTTGTATCATCAGATCTGTGGTCGTATGTCTTGGACACTTGGGTGAAGAGAGGAGCAGAGCTGTCCACTGATCACTACCTGGTGATAGTGATCAGTTGTATCTCATGGCGAGAGAGGCGCTGCAGGACAGACTTGGTGAACCCAAACAAGTTGTGAGGATGACTTGGGAACTCCTACAAATCCCCCTGGATAAGCTGGGGAGTGTAGCTGGGAAGAGGGATGTCTCGAAAACCCTTCTTAGCCTGCTGCCACTGCGACCCGACCCCATATAAGCGGGAGAAGATGGATGGAAAGGTAAAAAGAGTAGTGATGTAAAAAGTAGTGGTATGAAAGTATAATGTAGAAGTAAAAGTAGGGGTATAAAAGTAAAAAGTATCCAACTAAAAAGTACCATTGTAGTGAAGAGTAAATTGGGCCCAACCTAGTGACTGGTTCAGTTTGTTTCTGTTTTGTGGAGATGTCAGGAAACATCCAATTATTCAAAATAAAAACAACTGACTAGAGTAACGGGTCTGTTCTGAAGAGCAAGAAGTGATAAGTTCAGATATTCATGTTAAGATGTAGGGAGTAGAAGTAAAAGCCTTGTAAGAAAAATAAACACTTAAGTGAAGAACAAAAAAAATCTACTCAAGCATATCAACGTATTTGTGCTTCGTTACTTCCCACCTCTGCTGTAAATTCATGTTCACTTTTCTTGTTTTGCTTAAAATATCATTAACAGTGATGTGAGAGGATCAGTGACTGATCCATCTAACTGTCAAACTATCATCTTCCAGCGTGTGAAGTCTGATTGACCGTAACCAATCAGTGTTACCTGAGTCAGGAGTATGGTGAGGTCCTCATTGTTCACTTTAACCCTGCCAGTCTCAGACGTTTGGAAGCGGATCTCTTTATTGGTGCCAGTTGTGAAGACCAGGTGCCCTTCGTCTGACAGCAACCGAGGCCTACAGGGTCAAATCCCCAAATTCCATCAGCTAACATCTGCAGTCAGGGTTATGGTCATAGAAGACGTGTAGGATCAGCTCTAGTAAAAAATAAACTACCTCCTTTAAAGTATCGTATAATATTGATCTCCCAGAACCCTCAGAGGTCTACGCAAAGGTCCTTTTTGCGACGCGTAGGCGTCTGCCTGCTCATGCCTGGATTTGTGATGTGTTTTTTTTCTGTGGCATTTTTGATTCCATATTTTATTTTTCATTTATATACATACCACAAAATGTCATTATAGATATTTACTTACTATTTTATTCAAATATCCCACTGCTTCTGTCAAATCAAGGCAGGTTAAACCAATTTCATACAATGAAAGAGAAGGGGAGAAAATTCAAGAATATCAAAAATTTGATATCAACTTTTCAGGCTTTGAGCCAAAATATCTCTTCAGACATGAATCCAGGACATCACTCTCATTGAGAAGATGTTATGATTAAATTGTCATATAAAAATATGTGTATATTATATATGTGTACATGCAACTGTCTGAAAAATGTGAATTGAAGAAGGTAAATATTGATACATTTTATCAAAATGACACATAGAAAGAAACTAACACCGGATATATGTAGAGCAAAAATCCAACAATATTTTACGGTTTCATGGTTAATTTTTTTATTTTATAACTACATAGACCTTAATTTGGTCTATGTAGACTGAATTTCGGAAAGGTCTGTTGTATGTTGGCGACACTAGGGGAAGCTTTATATTGAAATGTTTTCGGGCCATAATTTCTCAACCGCTGGTTTGATTTAATCCAAATTTGGTGCATATGAATCGACTCAAGGAGATCTGTTTTGTATACACATGTACTTTACTTTAATATTTCCTGTTAAAGTAAAGTACATGTGTAACCATAATGTCCCCGGTTTTTCAGGGATATCAATACTGTATTAGTGCAGCTACCTGAGAACTACCTAATTGCAGTAACAACGTATTTGTGTCTCTATACGCATGTTGTCATATATGTTTATACGAGTGTTGTGTCACATGTTTTAAAACATTTTAAAAACCTTATACTCAGTAAAGTCTAAACAGGGACAAAGACTGAAAACTATCTACGGCTGGATGTCCTGAATACAAAGCATCGTTTTCATTTTCTCTAAATGTGTCGAGTAAACTCATAGAGTAGATAAAAAAAATAACCCTCCAATGTAAAAGAAAGCATTAAAACTCTGCAGAGTCACCTGGATATATATATACAGAAGATATTCTCAGCAAAGCCCAACTTACTGCTCGATGCTTATTTTACTCTTGTTCAGGGTCGTTTCCCAGTTCTCTCCCTGCAGTCCCACAAGAAGGACGATGACGACGAAGAAGAGCCGTGAGAGTCTCACCGTCACCTCCATAGAGAAGAGCTGTGTTACCTGGACACTCGAATCGGCTTCACTGGGGTCTGAAGGTTCTGCCACGCTCTAATGCTCGCTGCTAAGACTTTGACCCAACAAGAACAATAAAGCTCCTCATTTTAGCAAATCTGCTAAATTTTATTATTGAGAGAGAGGATGATCCTCACATGATGGTTGGAGATGAGTAACCTGATACCTGTGACTTTAGGCGTGTATGAGTGTCTAGGCCAGGTGTGTGTCTAGGCCAGGTGTGTGTGTGATATAATTTTGTAATGGTTGTACCTAAGCAACCACCGCTCCACTTAATCTTTAATAAATCTACCTCTGTCAAATTAACTCATATGTATTTAATGCTTGAAAGGACTATACATCAGCTGCTTGCACTACCAAATGTCTACTGCACTACCTCCACTGTTGTACATAGGTAGATTTAGATATTTGTGACATGTACATATGTTTTAGTTTTTATCTTATTACGTTTAATTTCTCAGGGGCTATTTTATTTTATTTTTTTCTGAAGGAGAGAGAGAAAGCGATTTCAATTTTACCTATAGCAAAATTGACAAAGACAAATCTTGAATCTTGAATATTGAAAAATGCTAGTTTTCTTATCAGAATCAATTTCTTTGCTTCATTAAATTAAAGTCTTACAGATGGCTTGGAGACAGGGAACTGAACAGAAGATGGGAGGCAGAGTTGAAGATGGTCAGATTATCTTTGGGGGTGACGTAGATGGACAGGATAAGAAAGGAGCACATCAGAGGGTCAGCCCAGGTCAGACTCTTGGAGACAAAGCAAGAGAGGCTAAACTGAGATGGTTTAGATATTTGATAAGGAGGGATCTATTGGTAAAAGGATGCTGGAGATGGAGCTGCCATGCAGGAGAAGAATGGGAAGACCAAAGAGGATGTTTCTTGATGTGTTGAAAGAGGACATGCAGTTGGTTGGTTTTACAGAGGAAGACGCAGGGGACAGGGGAAGATGGAAACAGATGAATTCCTGTGGTGATATCTATAAGGAACAGCCCACAGAAGAAGAAAAAAAGGATGGTGTCAACAACCCAGAAATGCTTTAGGTTAATCGGAATATCCATAAAATACACAATGGGTTCAATTTGGAGCAGTGTTGACATCCCACATAATAAACCAGGCTTGTTCCTTTTAGACCATAATCCTCATCAGTATCACAAGATGTGCAAAGGGATTGTATACAACCATCTGTCAATGATTTACTCACATCACACACACACACACTAACAAACACACACGATAGTTAGCGATCACTGATATCATGTGAGACAGTCCGTAAAGTTAACAATTTTGCTAAGTTGAGGGTTTTGACACTGGGGTGATTCTTTATTTGCAAACCAGTCGTGAACAGCATAAACAAAATATGAAAATAGTAGCGAGCCCTCCTGCAGGGAACATTTATCTGCTATTTTGATTTATATATCCCATTACATCTGTCAAACCAAGAAGGGTAGAACCCGTTTCAAACAATAAGAAAAAGTGAGTTTTCACAAGAGAATTTCACAAGCTTAATATCAACTTGTCTGGCTTTGAGCAAAACTATCTCTCTACACATCTCTCCAGGACCAACGGAAGGCACATCGTTCAGAGAGATGTGTTTATGCTTAAATATTCTTTATAAAAAATCAAATAAATAAAAATATTGGTATTTATTTATGTATATGTAAAACTATCTTGTATTCACTCATTTATTTATTCACTCACTGTGTTTGAATTTTTTTATGTTTTTTTTATATTTATCACAAGCACTTTGTTTACTGATTTGATTATATTTATTCCTTATTTGTTACGATGGCCGACATTTGCAAATGCAATGCAACTTAAGAAAACACTTGCAAATAGACAAAAAACAATATACAACGGAATTGTTTATTAAGGACACATAAAAGTGATGAAGCACTTTTTAATGCTTCATTTAGTGGATAAAACAGATTTAATACTCAAACATTTCATGATATTTTGATGAGCCGTTTTAGCTTTGCTTCACTTCAGGGTCGTTCGGTCATGTGACCTACTATAAAATGTGAATCGACGTGTGAGATAAACAAATAAAGTTTACATTTACCCCAACACACACACATTACCCAAAGCTACAGTAAATAAGGTGCATTATACTCGCTTAAGAAAACTCTTAACCACCATCATACATACTTACTTCAAGTGTCGCCATGGCAACGTGTACACAACGGTCATAATGTCACATGCAAGAGCTATTTTATTTTAACTTTGGGTATAGTGTGTATGTTAGGGTCATATAGCGGTGGGTGCCAAGTTTGTGTAAATTCGTTGGAAATTTGTCGAACAAAAAATTAACTTATTTCATTTAAGTAACTTCAACCTAAAATGAATATATTATGATAACACACAACAATTAAATAACAGAATCAGAAAGATTAAATTAAACCTATGAAAATATATTCATATATAAGACAGCTTCTTTTGTTTTGTTCACTTATAATAATTATCTATTATTTATGATAATATTTACTTATAACCAAAAACATTGTTATCAATAATTAATTTTGTATTTCATTATCATTATCAACAAAAATCATAACAATTAAATAGAAATAAAATAATAATATCCGAAATCATATTGTTGATAATGTATTTTATTGTTTGAGTGGTCTTCTCTGTCAACATTTCTCCGAACATGTAATATGTTCTACAACCTGTGACTGTTATTATTTAAATTTCTTAGCTGATATTAAAATAAAAAAGACTAACTAATAGGTAAACTTTCCAAAATATAGATTGATATTTGAAAAATAATATTAGAAAATGAATGAATGGCTGAATGAATGCCCAGAACAAGTTGAAGCAGAGTCTCTCCTCCTCTCTTTCTGGTGCTGATGAAATTGACTATCAGACTTGTATTTTTACACACCTCACACACACACATCTCTCTCTCTCATGCATGCGCACACGCTGTCTCTTTCTCGAGGCAGATGACTTGCGTCTTGTATGTGTCCTGTCTGTCCGTGCTAAAGATTTGATTTTACTTTATTTTACACTGTGAGACCCCGACACTTTACCCCTCGCTCTGCATATAGGAACTCCAACCAGTAAGGCCTCAGGCTAGGATTCAAACCTAGAACCTTCGTGCTGTGAGGCGATAGTGCTAACCACCGCTCCATCATGCGGCCAAGCTTCTAGCCAGAACAAAGTGGCAGCATGTCTGCACATGCATATGCAGGACTCTGGAAATTTAACCGGACCTATTTATGGCTAAAGATTTTTAATTGTGAGGAATTAACTTTTCAACAAGGGCGGTACGTTTTAAAATGTATTAAAAATATATATTTAGGGATAAATACAGACTTGAAATCAATTGAATAAGCCATATTAAATAAAATGTAACAATTACTTGGGATCAGAATTGGTTGTTTCACAGTAGATGGCTAGAAGACTGGGTCAGAGCATCTCCAGAACTGCAGGCCTTGTTAGGTATTCCCAGTCTGCCCAGGTTAGAATCTACAAATGTGGTGTAAGTAAGTACAAACAGGGTCAGGGGCGTACAAGGCTCAGTGGTGCACGTCGGAAGTGAAGACTATCCCATGTTTTTGATCCAACGGAGGAGTGATTGTGGCACCTATTGCTGAAAACGGTAATACTGGTTCTGACGGAAAGGTGTCAGAACCCACAGTATATTGCACAGCTGCATTGGCAGCAAAAGAAAGCCTTACACAATATAAGGCAGGTGGTTTTAATGTCATTGAGTTAGATATCAAAAGGAAATAAGGTGGACCCTTGTTTACCCCTACATTTAATTTAAATGTGCAATATGTAAAACACAGTGGCATCTAGTGGTGAACTTCCAAATTGAAACTTATATTATGCCTCAGCTCGACCTTCCGGGCTGCTTGCATTCGTCTGTTGTGTCTCATATGTGTGAGGTTTGACTGAAGTAGGATCTGATGTCGATCAAAAATAGTCACTCTGTATTCTGAGATTTCCATCTTGAATCAGTTGCTACATTTACCAAGATGCCACCTCTGAGAAAAACATTATTAGTTTTTCTTGTAATACAGAGATAATTACTGGCTTCCATGACTCGATGAAGTCAGACATGTATATACTTCAATATTACTGTTTAGTTTAGTATACTTACTTAATCTCTCTCTCTCTCTCTCTCTCTCTCTCTCTCTCTCTCTCTCTCTCTCTCTCTCTCTCTCTCTCTCTCCTACTGATGTTCTACCACTCAGTCGTGGTGAGCATTCTCTTCTACACTGTGGTGTGCTGGGGAGGCAGTATCAACAAGAGGGATGCCTCAAGGGTGGACAAGCTGTTGAGGAAAGCTGCATCTGTAGTGGGCACAGAACTGGACCCACTTATGTCAGAAGCAGAGCGAAGGACCCTCAGCAAACTGTTATCCATCATGGACAATAATCATCCCTCTCTACATAACACATTCATGGAGCAGAGGAGCACCTGCTCCACACAACACTTGTTCAACTGCAGAAGAGAGACTATATGAAGCTAGGCTTACCATGCACTGTACTTTTTAGGCAGGTTATTGCTCATTGCTTTTTGCACTTTTTCGTACTCCATAAAACGTACATTATTCATTGTATTGGCGAACATTTGCACTATTGCTAAATATTTTTTGCATTTATTTCATGAATTACTGCAATTGTACTATTGCTATCTACTTTATTTTTTATGCACGCCCTAAATACTGTAGGAATCTCGACTAATGCTCCTGGACACTTGAATTTGCTTCGGGATAAATAAAGTATTTATACATCTACCAAAAGGACCGAAATTTGTTATAAATCAGCTATCCCTCTATGTGAACGCGCCTGGCTTTGGTGCGCTCTCGACGTGTAACGTCATTAGTTTTGATTGGTGGTGAGAATTATGCCATCAGGGCGGATCCGGCACGCATGCGCAATGAAGGAGATAGGAGCGTGTTTGTGAAGTTTTTGGGGAAGTTCTAAGAGTGGCTTAAAGTTTATTATTGATCTTAAATATCGATCCTATCCATTTTAAGAGCTCAGTAACAGAAAGACAGTTACACAGACGGCGGGGAAAGGAAACGGGTGTGGACAGAAACGGACTGAAGGAGTGGAAAATCTCTCATACCGAGGCGCAGTCACTGGAGGGATCGAGCGCTCCTAGACCGACGAAGGAGCGTGACCGCCGGCATGAATATCCAGTTCGCCCCGCTGAAGATCCCGCTCCGGAGGAGACTGCAGACCGCCGCTGTGCTGCAGTGGGTCTTCTCCTTCCTGGCTCTAGGTACCACACAGTGGTCTGATCAGCTATCTGTCTGATTATTCATCTCATCAGCTGTCTGTCTGATTATTTATCTGAACAACTGTCTGTCTGATCAGCTGTCCGTCTGATTATCTGTCTGATCAGCTATGGGTATCATCAGCTGATAGTCTGTCTGATCTGCTTTTTGTCTGATTATATAGCTGATCAGCTGTCTGTCTGATTATCTATCTGAACAACTGTCTGTCTGATTAACTATCTGATCACTTTATATGTCTAATCAGCTTTCTGACTAATCATCTATTTGATACCAGGTGTCTTATCACCCGTTTGTTTGATAATCTCATTGATTATCTGTCATCTAGTAATATGATTAATATTCTAGATCTCTGGTAAAATGATTAATAATATCTTTGTGTTTATTATCTAATTAATAAGATGACTGAAATCTGATTTTTATCTGTCGGTCTGGTAATCTGGTTTGTCATCTGTCCGTCTCATATCCAATCTGTAATTCGTCCTTCTTTTACTCTGATCATAATCTATCCGTCTCATATCTGATTTGTAATCTGTCCGTCTGGTACTCTGATCGTAATCTGTCTTTCTCATAATATGATCTGTAATCTTTCTGTCTCATATCTGATCTTTCAACTGTCTCTCTCATAATATGATCTGAAAGTTTTTGTAAAATGATGTGTAATCTGTCTGATGTTAATCTGTCTTTCAGCACAGTGCTGTCTGGCGGCTTTTGTGCTCCTGGCTCTCTCTGATTGGTGGATGGTGGCCCTGCTCTATGCGGGTTGGCTTTGGTTGGACTGGGACACGCCCAGTATGGGTGGTCGCAGGTTCCAATGGGTCAGGTGCTGGAGAATTTGGGATTACTTCAGGGACTACTTCCCACTGACGGTGAGGTCAGCTCTATTGATCCAACCCTGATTATTGATTACTGGTGAATCATTAATTACCTAGACTGACTGTTGATGATTACTCATTACTGGTCACGTTTTTTTGAAGTGAATGGTTGTTCATATCACCAATGGTTATTAATATCACCAATCACCAATTCTTATAAAGTCTGACCGTTCTATACCAATTTTTTAAAACTTTTATTTTCTTTAAAGTTTGAAAATCATAATGTGTAATGTATGTCAAGCACTCTTATTTTGAAGGACTACAGTGGAAGTAACAAGGCTATGTTACATACACATTGTGTAATGTGTACGTATGCTGACCTGTTAAAATGAATGTATCCTCTGTGGAATGACATTCGAAGAGAAAAAAAAACTTTGTAAGCCTTGTTCAATCCATTATATGTTATATTTTGGCTTTGTTAGGGACTTCAGAGGTCGTGGCTCACAGCTCCCACGATCTTTAGAAGCTCTGCTGACGCAAGCTTTTTAACTTGCTAGTTCCTCGGGGTTATTACCGGTGAAGTGTGTGATTAAGTTTGTTGTGCCGAACGTTTCCGGGGTTGTTCCTCCAGGGCTTATTTTGTGCTAACTGGTGTTACTAACATCGAGCTTTGTGCTTTTCCGGTTTACTTGTGTGATGATGGAGTCGTGGTATCTCATGCTGGGTTTAGGTGTATGGCGCATGCGTGTAACCGGCGTCAAGTGAGGCTGCTTGGCCAATTCCATCGAACTAGGCCTCCTTGGGCTGATCGATCGGTGCATCACTAATTATTAATTACTGGTCACTGAATATTGAGTTTTGGAGAATTTTTATTGATCGCTGCTAACTGATTATTGATAACTGGGAACTAAGTATTGATTACTGGTGAGTGATTATTTTTATTAATGGTGACTGAAAATCGATTTCTGTCTGCAGCTGGTGAAAACAGCCGATTTGGATCCAAAGAAAAACTACATCTTTGGATTTCATCCACACGGTGAGAGAGGACCTGCCAGTGACTGTGGTGAGCTGTCCGTCTGTCTTTCACATTTGATGGTGGTTGTGTCGACCTGTCGGTCTCTTAGGTGTGCTGGTGGCGGGGGCATTTGGTAACTTCTGCACAGAGGCGACTGGTTTCTCTCATCTTTTTCCTGGATTGACATCTCATCTGTTGATGCTGCCGTTCTGGTTCAGGGTCCCGCTGTTCAGAGACTACATCATGTGTGGAGGTAGACACCTGTCCGTCTGCATGCAACTTCTAATTTTGGTTTCCGTTCTCCTCTGAATCAAATTATTAGAACCTGGTGTTCAATCTTTGTTTTTCTTTGCATTGCTCTCTCATTAGTCTATCTGTAATGGTCTAGCACGAAGAATCAAATGACATTCACTGTGCACTGGATTCAATAACGAATAGCTTAAACTGGCAGAGAAGCATTAACAGCAAGCAGTAGAGGGCAGAAATATGCTTTTGTAGTATGTCGTCCACCTCATCCAGAGAAGAAGATGCTATCAGCGGTCTCGTTTGATGTTGTCACTAACATAGAGATTGAATATGGGATAAATTCTATTGGAATATTTAGATATTTTTTATATAAGTAATTTATAAAATACGTCCTGTTTGATTTCAGACAAATCTAATGTCTGATTCATCTATAAATGTCTGGTCAGATAGCGACTTTTAAATAATATAATGCATAAAATACATATAAATACAATACATGAATTCCATGGAGGATGCTCTGCAATCAGAAGAACTCCCCTGAACGCGGCTGACTCTGATGAGAACCTTCCACGACTTGTTACATTTATTGAATCCAAACATCTCCTGCATGAATTCAGATTGAATGACTGTATGACTCTATTCTATTTAGTGAACACAACCTGTACAGAATTCAATACATCAAAAGTTGGCATACATCAAAAGTATTCTTGTATGACCAAGAATACATTTCAGCTTTCATATTCGCAATAAAAAGTGTTTTACATGATGTGTATTGCCCATCCCACGGGACTAATATTACCATGAGGACCTCCTGTGATTAAGAAATAACAACCCCGTGTCAGTGTTTCGTACAGTGCATTCGCAGCGGATAGGTAAAGTCTGTATTTTACTAATTACTATCCGTCCCGATATCATGTGAAGGCCCCAAGTAACTGCTCGAGCCCAAACTCCCCAGCGCAGCTCACAGCACGAACCATTTCCCTGGGGTCCAACGTGCACCCCAGTTACCCAACACTCCTGTGTGTCTCGTAACTGCTGCCTCAGCGGTGAGCGCTGAGTGCTCAAGTATTACCCCCACTTAGTATAATACAGGCCGCTGTATTAAGAGATTTATAATAATTTGCGGTGGAATATTCACTTTACAAATTACAAGCATGGTGCATTCACACGCAATTAATATCACAGACTTCCTCCGTTAATTATGACAAATTACAACAGGTCCTCAGGTAGTAAAATAATTAAATGTTGCACTTCCTGTAATTGGTGGGTTCACATCAGCAATAAACCGCTCCACGGTTCACTTGCAAGCAGTCCAGGACCACCCCTTACAAGTGGACCAAAGTCCGGATGTTTGGTGCGCGCGGTAGGTCTCGGACTGCGTTCATACCGACTCAAACGAACTGCATCATGGGGGTATGCTCCAGGGTTCAATTAAACAGGACTATCCAAGGCTGGTGTGAATGCGACCTTTGTCCTAATGTCAACAGATTCCTCAGCATCTGCAAATATTTTCATGCGTCTGATCATGACCCAGTTCTGTAATGACAGAAATCTGTGAGACTTTATCAATTGGATATTGGAACATCGCTCTGTAAATACTCTCACAGTCCAAGCAGGAGGGGGCTGAAACCTGGTCTCTGATTGGCTGATTATGTACTCCCAGGATCTGTCTAACTGGGTTAGGGTGAGCATGACAGTGGCGTGTGATGTTTGTTAAGTTTATTGAACCAGCAGTTGGCTTCTCTACAGAGACACATCAGGCTAAGCTGTCAATCACGTCTGTTAGTGGTGCACATCTCAAAAAAAACATTTTAACTTCTTTTTTTTCCACAACGCCTAATGCAGCTATGAAACACTTGCAGAGTTGGTGCATTTTACTTACCAGAAAATTTAAATATGTATTTATTTATTTAATTTAAATAAATTACAGGTTCAGCTGGGGCTGAAGATGATTTCTGTCGGATGATGGTTTCACTCAAAAAAATGTATTATATTCTGTCCAAACTTAATGTTCACATGTCCCATGTATTGGAGAGGCACCACCAATACATGGGACAAGTATGTGTATTTTTCTCTCTTGGCCAGGTCACTCTGAGAAGAGATTTGAATCTCAATGAGGATTTCATTTTGTTAAATGAAGAATATAATAATAAAACAACAATTACATCTAACAGGAAAAGACTAAAATAACATCCAAAATGAACGTCTTTGAAATACACCTTCATGGTTGATAACATGTGGTTCATCAGCATTAGAACTGGACCACAGAGCAATGGAAGAAGGTGGTTTGGTCTGATGGATCAGGTTTTCTTTGACATCAGTTGGATGGCCGGGTGCGTGTGTGTCGCTCACCTTGGGAAGAGATGGTACCAGGATATCAGTGTAATGCTTTGGACAATGTTCTACTTGCAGAACTTTTGTCCTACCATTCATGTGGATCTGCCTTTGACCAAAGCACCTACTTAACAATTGCTGCAGACCAAGTTCCCCCCGTTCATGGAAACAGCAGTGGTGGGGGGAAAAAAGTATTCAAACCCTTTACTAGAGTTCTCATACCACACTGAAAATACTCTACCACTGCAAAAAGTATTGTATTTGTGTTTCAATAAAGGTTTTATCAGTCAAATTTAGTTGAAGTATCAACGTATAAGTACTCATTTTGCAGTAGAACGGTCTCTGTCGGTGTTTTACCATTGCCTTTGGATTACTATTACTGCAGCATTATTGTGTAGACCAATTTTACACCTTTAGATTTTAAAGGTAATATAACTGCTTTACTAATTACTAAACAGAAGTAGAAGTTTCTCAAATCCATAAGGAAATTCTCAAACCGTTAACATCAACACGTTTGTAGACATGTGAAGTGTATGAAGTTTCAGATATATGTATCTGAAAAGTAACTTGTAACTACAACTGTGAGACAAGTGAAGTGGAGTAGAGCGTAACATATTCTCTACAGAAGTATAGTGGAGTAAAAGTGTTAAATAGCATACAATTGATATACTCAAGTAAATCCAAAGTTCATCAACTTTTTGCAGTACTTAAGTAAATCTACTTAGTTGCTGGGAAATTATATTCACTAGTGGCAGTAGTGCTCCCTGATACACAGCAGAAATAATTCAGGAATGATTTGAGGAAAAGATGCAATATACTTTGTTGCCCCCTTAGGGACCTTTTTCAAGCTCAGTGTCACTGCATAAATCCAATGTTATTCCACAACTACCCTTATGCTGTTGGCCCCGACAGCAAGGCTATTTCCCCAAAAATTCCGCATTCCCCAGCGTTGTACAATCAATCCGCCTGATTGAACTCCTAAAACAAAATATTTTCGTAGCAAAAAGCTACCCATAGTGAGTAAAATATGAACGATTAGTATAAATGTGATATTTACAGGATCGATCTCCTGGATGTGATTCGTATGCACAATATTTGGAGTAAATTGGACCAACAAAAACAAAAACAATTAGAGTAAACTATTAGAGTAAAATATGATATAAACAAGATAAATCTCCTTGATTCCATTAATATGCAGCAAGTTTGACAACCTAAACGTTTGAGCAATCATGGTCAAAAAAAGTTTGGAGATACAGCTCACCCAAGTGAATCATAAAACCCGACCCGACAAAATCTATCCAGCGCTTCCTCCCACTAAGGTCTATTTGGGTAAATATGGAACATTTGAAAATGATCCATAAAAATTTGTTTAGTTTTTTTGTCAACACAGAGGATCTACAGACGTGAGGATGAATCCAAAATATCGTCAATAATAAAAATATAAAATAATAGCAAAGTATTACCTACATTTTAGGTGATCAGAATTTGTGCAATTTCTCAAGGTCCCTGGTCCCAATGAATTCCACCTTGGGCACCAAATTGTGTAGTGGTTTCAATGAAGGAAGTGTTTAATTCACAATCTAGATAAAAGCCATGTTTCTCTGCAGAGTAACGGAACCCTTGCAGCACATACACCCAGCATTTATAGTGACAATAGACCTTATAGATACACAGCATCGCTGGCTAGACGTCTCATCAGAAGCCCCAATCCAACAGCCAGAGAGGGTCTTGTATAACCCTGTCCTTCAGTATGAATATCACTATTGTGGATTCCTGAGTGACCTTATGAGATGTTTATACCAACATAAGGCCATGAATCGGCTAAAGTCCTTGCATCTGATATCAAACAGAGTGGCATTCAACAGTACACAATATAATGTGAAGTTTCCATACTTCTAGATGGATTCAGGGGACTAGTGTTGTTTCATGGTAGTCTGAAAAGATGGGCGTCCCGTATTTTAACTGTGTTAACAGATTTCAATGCCATACCTGATGAAACCCATACCTGATCAAGCTGTCTAGCCTTGTCCATGCATACTTTAAAAAAATTACCTTTTTCTCCGTGTTTGGTCCCTATTTTCCACCTGTAAACACTGTAATAATATAATAATAGCTTGTTCTGAAGAAGGTGACAGCCAAATCGTTAGCAGCAGTTGGAAACAAAGACGTAATAAAATGGTGAAACTGAGATTAGTGAACTTTCACTGGAATTTTGTTAGTGCCACCTTTTATCTTTTTATGTTTATGTTGGGCTATAATAATATAATTGTTTGTTTATGCTATGTGATTCATAGAGTCGGTGCTACAGGGCCTTGTCTTGTGGATGGAGGTACTTTTAAATCTATGTCTGTCAGTATACGTGTGGACCTTGTGCTGACCAGGCTGACCGATGGAACGTGTTGACTTGGCATCCAAGTTCCCCCCAAAGAAAGGGATTGGACGAACTTACTGTTCCTTCAGGGCAAATTTGGTTCAATACCACATTTTCTTGGTGGTCTCAGTCTCATTTTTAAGTAAAAAAACCTCTGCTTAGCTGAGGAACCACGGGATCCTGGCCTTAATAACCACGCTGAGACAGAAAGCTGGGATTATGTTTGTGATTAAAAGAAACAGTGAGGTCTTACATTCTTCCCCATCTTTTTTTAAGTACACATGGGGAGAAGTACCTCTGCAGGAGGAAATCTATATCTCATCCAAAAACGCATCAATTTAAACTTTTTGTTCTTGCACCTGTCTCTTATCTATTTGTCTGTCCATCTTCTTGAACCTGTCTCTCAGGTTTAGTGTCCAGCTCCAAGGCCAGCCTATCCTATCTAGTGAGTCGTGGTGAAGGAGGTAACGTTGCAGTCATCGCAGTGGGCGGAGCTTCCGAGTCTTTAGATGCCAGACCGGGTGCATTAACGCTACAGGTAACGTTTTATAAAATTATTAACACGTTACTTTCCTCAAATTAACCAAATACTCGTGCTCCTCCTACTGCTAATACCCTTACTTTTACTAATACTCCTACTTTAATTAATAACAGCAATAATACTCCTCGCACTTCTACTAGTAGTACTGCTCCTACTATTATATCTTTACTCATTTCAACACTGACAATATTTCTGTTATTCAAGCTAATACAAATACTAATACTACTCCTTGCGCTACTACTGATAACATTAGAAATATTACCGGTCTTACTATTTCTACCATATTCCTCCTCCTACTAGTACTGGTATTTATACTATCACAGCTGCTATTACTACTGGTACTAATATTACTTCTACCACTAAGACTAGTGCAATCATGGTCAGACAGGTTCTCTATGACAACAAGTGAGACAGGATCTCTGACGAGGATTAAGACAACTTCTCTGAGCGGATGAGTGAGACAGGTTCTCTGAGCGGATGAGTGAGACAGTTTTTCTATGAGGATGAGTGAGACAGCTTCTCTGAGCGGATGAGTGAGACAGGTTTTCTATGAGGATGAGTGAGACAGCTTCTCTGAGCGGATGAGTGAGACAGGTTTTCTGTGAGGATGAGTGAGACCGGTTTTCTGTGAGGATGAGTGAGACCAGTTATCTATGAGGATGATTGAGACTGTTTTTCTGTGAGGATGAGTGAGACAGGTTTTCTGTGAGGATGAGTGAGACCAGTTATCTATGAGGATGATTGAGACTGTTTTTCTGTGAGGATGAGTGAGACAGGTTTTCTGTGAGGATGATTGAGACCGTTTTTCTATGAGGATGAGTGAGACAGGTTCTCTGTGAGGAGGAGTGAAAGAGGTTCTCTGTAAAGAAGAGTGAGACAGGTTCTCTGTGAGGATGGGTGAGACAGGTTCTCTGTGAGGATGAGTGAGACAGGTTCTCTGTGAGGATGAGTGAGACAGGTTCTCTGTGAGGATGAGTGAGACAGGTCCTCTGTGAGGATGCGTGAGACAGGTTGTCTGGTGAGTGAGTTAAGTTCCATGATGTGTGATATAGGTTCTATGAGGGTGTGACCAGGGTTTTGACCATCTGTATTTTCTCCTCCAGGTCCGAAACAGGAAGGGGTTCATCAAACTGGCCCTGAAACACGGGTGGGTGGAGCTTCTGGACCGAGGCGGGGCATGAAGTCATTGCTTCAGACAGTCTGATTCTCTTTGTGTGTCTCTGTGCAGAGCTCAGTTGGTTCCGGTCTTTTCCTTCGGAGAAAACGAGCTGTTTGACCAGATGGAGAATCGCACCGGCTCGCCCCTAAGGAAGCTGCAGGTCAGAGGTCATACATGCCAATCAGACATCACCAGCCTTCCTTTGAACATGTGACAATATCGTATGTATGACATCACATTGCCTGTCCCTTTATAACTACTTTATTTCAGTTTGGCCCCTCCCCTTCAGTGGTACCCCCTTGATCTGGATTGTTAGCTCTTCTTCTTTGATACTTCTCATGGGTCAACTTTCAGTCAAAGATCTGGGATAGTTGAGCCCGTCCACTGTGGCATCACACGAGACTGCAGGAGCTCCTTATGCCAGATTGAGTGTCCCTGTTTTAAAACAATCTGGTCATTACCGACATCCCCCTGTGTGAGGCCCGACCGTGGAGGCTACATTTGATGATCAGTTCTTTAAGTGTGACACAATTAACAAACCGCAATGTGTCGTCCTGGACGCTCAACAACGCCAGTCAGCAAGGTTTACCATGTTCAAATCTTTATCACATCACTCCAAACCTGTTTAGAAGTTGACCAATAGAATCACAGCGTGAACAGAAACATGGTGGTGAGTAGAATCCAGAATGTGCTAGAAGGAACAACGATAACATGTCGACAATATCACTGCCTCCTCAATGCTTAACTGAAGGATTACCCCGATAGAATAATAAAAGAGCATTGTCTGCTGGAACACAGAGTGCTATTGCGTGCGTTTCTTGGAGGCAGATGGTTTACTTGCATTTTTTCAGGACGACGCTGCACCATCAGCAGGTGATACAGGGTCAAAATCGTTCTGCCACTTATCCTGTATGCCCAGAGTGGGTCTGTGAAAGCAAAACTAGCCTTCAAACTCCAAACAGGAGTCAGCCACAACCATCTCGAACCATTCTCTGCTATTTCCCCAGTGGCTCCCCTTAGATGCTTGGGTTCCTGCCAATCTTCTCTAAGAAATAGCACACGGATGTTGCTTCAAAGCCACGGGGAACGGACTTCAACCGGGCATAGGTTTGCGAGCCATCTTTTGTTGTGTTAAAAGATGACTAGAAGTGTTTCCATTTAAGCTACACTGGTGGCTCCAGAATTATTGTTGGAGAGTCTCTCGGCAAATTTGTAACATTGTAGTCGCAACTGGATCGTAACGCATCTCAACCAATCAAGGAGAACATCTTTTGTGTTAAAAACAATCCCTGATTTGCATCTTTTATTCCCCAACTTATTAACAAACTTGCTATTGGACTTCAAGGAAACTTAAAACAAAGATCTGACCAGGCCCTAGAGAGTCAATTGTCATATGAACCATCCTTAGGCCCAGCAAGCAGGTGACTGTGTCTCCCAGGTTCCGTAAAGAACATCCCAGAAACAAATAGAACTCGTGTTCATCTCTTCTGTTGTGCTGACGCGCCATTAACATGATGCTCAAATTTGCTTCTATGATGAGGTCAGTATCTAAAGTCAGTGTCCTCCTGTACCCACAGAACCGACTGCAGAGCATCATGGGAGTAGCCTTACCTCTATTTCACGCAAGAGGAGTATTCCAGTACAGCTTCGGTCTGATGCCCTACAGGACGACAATCCACACTGTTGGTAGGATCAGAACCGTAACCTCTTTTAAAATATAATTAATCCAGCCTTAATCCTATGTTGATTCATTGTTAATTTAGTATTAATCCATTACCAATTAGTGTTAATCCAATATTAATAAATGTTAATATAGTTCTAATCCATGGTTGAACTCAATTACCACTAATCCATTGGTAATCCATTGTTAATGTGGGTTTTATACACTTCATCTAGTTTTAACCCAGGGTTAAAATAATGTTAATCCATAGTTATTTTAGTGTTTATCCATGGTTTTACTAGTGTTATATTAGTGTTATTCTATAGTAAATTTAGGTTTAATCCAACCTTTAATCTATCGTTAATCCATAGTTAATATAGTGTTAAACCAGGGCATTTAAATGTAACTCTAGGTCTATTTAGTGTTCATTCAGGATTAACAGTGTCAAATTTTAATCCATGGTTAATCTAGTTTAACCCAGGGTTAGTTTTAAATCAATACAAGGTTAATAAATGTTATTGCAAAGAAAATATAGTGTTAAACCAAAGTTAATTTATATTTGATCTAGGGTCAGTTAATGTTAATCTAGAATTAATCTGTGGCTAGTTAGAGTTAATGCACAGTGGTTAAATTTTAATCTATGGGTATTCTAATGTTAATCTGGGATTAGTCTAGGTTTAATCATCTCTTCATCAAGTGCAAAACTAATGTTAATACATAGTCAATCTAGGTTTAATCCTGGTTTTACTTAGAGTCATTCAGTATAGCTTCAATCTGATGACCTGCAGGAAGACCATCCATACTGTTGGAAGGACCAGAACCTAAATTTCATGTTAATCTAGGATTAATCCATGGTAAATATTAGTCCAGGGTAAATATAGTGTCAATCCATGGTTAATCGAGGTTTATTCCAAAGCTTAATCGAGTTATAATCTAATGTTGATGGAGGGTTTATCTTTAAATCCGGGTTTAATCTAGTACTATTCTAGCGTTAATCTAGGCATAATCAGTACCACTTCAGTCTGATGCCCATCCACGCTGATCTTTAGGCCTAGAACCTTTATCTCATTTTAAAAAAGACTTAATTCAGCATTTATCCACCAATAATATGTTGTCAAGCTATAGTTGATAAAAAATCAATCCAGACTTAATCTTGTGTTTATACATAAATTCCTAATATGAAATGTCGATGATAGAGCAGCCTTGGTATAAATATGATATAAATAAAAGTTTTGTTCAAAGTCAGTCTCTCATTCTCTCTCTTTTTTCAGTTGGGAAGCCTATCCCAGTCGTACAGACTCCCAGCCCAACCAGTGAGGAAATCGAGAACCTTCATGAACTTTACCTGCAGAATCTTACCGACCTTTTTGAGCAGCACAAACACAACTATGGCCTCAAAGACCACCAACACCTGATCTTCATGTAAACACACGATGCCCATGTAAAAGCATTACCCTGGTCTAATCATGTGATATCAAATGTGAACGTTTGAACTCTCCGTCCAACACCTCTGAACAGCGCCATGCTAACAGTGTTCGCTTGACCCCTGCATTTCATGAGGGACTGGTACCCGTTCCTTCAGCTTCTATCACACTGTGACATCCCATTGGCAGTGGAATGGAGCAGTCTGATTGGTTGATTAGGACTGAACCTGATGATATACAACTTCAGTTTTTTACACCTGCTGGCAAGGTCTTCCTCAAGTCTAATTAAGTGGAAACTGTGATGAATTATAAATTGATCTGAGTAGATGTATAGATTGACTAGAGTGAGGCCAGTTCTGACCGTCTGGATATTCTGAACCAGCAGAGTCTGCCTCCTCTTTCAAGTGATTCACATAAACTTATCCTGAACCACACTTCATTTATCCGGTGTTGAATTGTAAATAAATATAGAATTATGAGTTATTTCTTAAACTTATTTTTTCTTTTTGTCTTCCTGCTCCATGTTCATTTGTCTTACCAGATAAATCACCTGAAGTGAAAGCTCCTCCCTCTCAGGTAAAATCTTAATCATAGTCAAATGCTGCATATAAGGTGCTGTATATAAGTCAAATGCTGCATATAAGGTGCTGTATATAAGTCAAATGCTGCATATAAGTAGCTGTATATAAGTCAAATGCTGCATATAAGGTGCTGTATATAAGTCAAATGCTGCATATAAGGTGCTGTATATAAGTCAAATGCTGCATATAAGGAGCTGTATATAAGTCAAATGCTGCTTATACAGATATAAATTAGAATATGCAGTGAAAATAAGTCAGTTTCACAGCTGGACTATTACATTATACAGTGGGCCAGAAAACGCATCAATGTTGTCAAACTGAAACCATACAGTAATCTTCGTCCTCACTGGAGGACAAACAAACCAATCGATAAAATAAATCCATAAATGTTTGAGTTTAATGGTCTACTGTATTCTGTGTGGAGACAGAGAAAGAGAGCGAAAGAGCGGCTGTGTATAGAGAACAAGAACAGCCGGAGGAAAGTGAAGCAACAGATGAAGAAAGTTTACTTGAGGAACACTAACTGCGAAACCAGCAGAAGAAAATTTAAATCGGTCGAAGATTAGGAAAGTTGAAAAGTTAAACCAGCAGAGGAATGAAATCTGTAGAAGAATATGGAAACAGTGGAATAAAACTAGGAGAACTACAGCAAATTAAACCATTAGAAGGATAAAAAGAAAAGAATTGAATAAGGACACAATCGGTAGAATAATAAAATCAATAGGATAGTAATTAACCATTAGGATAACAAAACCAGTAGAAGAATGAAACCAACAGGAGGAGAATAAATCCCCTAGAAGGAGAATAAATCCGGTAGAAGAATGTAACCAGTGGAAGTCGGTTCCTGACAAAATATTTCTCTGAGCTCGATCTACTGTCGTGTTGGTGACGTGCGGGCTCAGCCCACACATGTTCTGCGTACAATGTATAGATTGTGTTAGCAGGCTGGTGGTGGGTGACCTCACAGGATGGAGATGGAGGGAGTGGAGCGCCTCAGTGTCTGTTTCCAGGGATGATGTCAATGGTTCAGATTTTCTGAGTTCCTCCTCGGAGATCAACAGGGGATTCCAGTTCCTGTGTCTCATATACCTCCTTATGGTGCAAAGGTGCTCTGCTGATGTCTGCTGACCCCTGACCTCGTGAGGGCGGTACCATGAACTGAGGTACCTGTCTCATCACTTAACTTTAGGTGAGGATTAAAGATGGAGAGGTTTTCCCAAAGGTTTGCTGAGATATTGTACACAGTGAATGAAAGAGTATTGTTATTAATGAAAGATTATTGTTTATTAATGGTATGCAAAACCTTTGATTAGTTTTCCTCCTTAATTTGTGGAGCTCGTTCTAACCAGACGTAATGCTGTTCCAAGAGGCTTTTTGCTAGAAGTTGTGGTACACGTACCAAGTGTCGGATCTTTACTTGCTCCACCACAAATATTGCGCACACAAAAAAATACTCAGAGTACTAATACTCAAATAGAGCTACTCAGAATTCTGATACTGCAAGTCAAACTATTCACACTTGGAATACTGCTGGGAAAACTTCTCAGAGTACTAATAAGGATTATAGAACAAATCACTGAACAAGTACTGAAAATACAAGGAATAAGACTACTAATATTTTAAAAACAACTCAAAGTACAAAGACAAAGTAAAACTTCACATACAAATAATATTGTATGAGCAACTATCAAGACTTACTAATACAGCAAGAAGAGTAACTCCAGTGATAATTCTGCAAGTCCAGCAACGCAGAGTACTTATACTAAAAATTTGACAACTCACACTATATGAAAATTAGAACTACTCAGATTACTAATACTGCAAGTATAACTATCCATAGTAATAATACTGCAAGTACGACAATTTAAACTTCCAATACTGAATGTAAAAGTACTCTGAGTACAAATAACAAAGCTAATACTGCTGACATGTGACTGAAAGTACACATTATCCGACTACTCATTGATAAAATACAACAACTGAAAGCACAACTAGACACACAAATAGTACTGATTGGATAACTATCCCCGCAGAACTAATACTGCAAGCAGAGCTATTGAAAAGTGCTCACACTGAAAGTCCATATACTCAAAAGTATTGATACTGAAAGTACAGCAATGCAAAATACCAGTAGTAATGGTATCAAACCTTAAAGTACAACTATTAAGAAAACAAGAACAAGGAGTACTGGTAGGTGTGAAATAAAAAAAAACACTGCTGTTTGTATGAACAAATGAAATGCTGTAGAACCTGAAATGACCACACACACACACACACACACACCCCACACACACACACATAGAGTACATGTGTTAATCCAGGTTGTGCAACGTGAAGCCAGCAGAAACAACCAGTGACAGAGCAGAGTCAGAGAGCATAGGAACCACAGAAGAAGAAGTCAGAGACAAACATTGAGAGACACTGAACACCAGAAAGAGAGGGACAGAGAAAGGGGGAAAGAGGTGAGACATACTTTAAACTGTTGTACGTTTGCTTAGTAGACTTCAAACTGGCAGGATCATGATTGGTTAGGGGTAAGAGCTATGGTAGGGGTTATGTTAAAAAAGGGTTTTGTTAGGGGTGAGGGTTACGTTTGGTACAAGGGGTTGTGATATAGGTAAGAGCAGGAGTGAGGTTTAAATTAATGTTTAGTTACATGTTTTTTTTTCTTTATGTATGTGTGCTTGTAGTGTAGGATGAGCGGTGGTAAAAAGAGGAGTGGCTTCGAGATCACAAGTGTGACCTCAGACATCAACCAGACCCCAACCGGCCAGCCAGGACGCTTGTCGAGTCTATCCGTATTCCAATCAGCAACTTCCTCCTCCTACAATCCACACGGAAGCTCCTCTCAGCCAACCACGCCCTCTCTGAGGAGGAAATATATTTCTCATGATACCTCAGGGCAGGGATCGGGCAGTTCCCCTAGGTTTAGGTTGGTGAAGCTGGCAGTGGGTGGGGACAACAGCGGTGGGCCGGGCCAGCCTTACCATCGTGGGCGATGGAAATGCATGGACATGGTGGAGAGCTGGGACGATGTGTGCTTCAGGCAAGTATCAAATACAATGAGACAAGCCCACTCATTGGAGTCCCTGGAGATGATCGGTAGGGATACATACAAATTCAGATCCCCACAGCTGGCTCAGCCAATCAGAGGCAGGGATAGGCAAGAGCCTGCACTGTGCAGCGGGTCACATTCACCGACACTGTTTAAAGAGCCAATCAACCTGAAGTCCCTGGAGTGCAAGCAGACAATGGTAGCACAGGATTCAAATCTTCATCTACCTCAACCGCCCCGCGCACGTGATGTCCCCTTTCCTCTCAGATTTGATGCCAATGCACGAGGAGAGGTACAACCATTTTTATTGTTCGATCATGGATTTGAATAGGTGTTCAAAATCACAAACTTTGAGTCTGTCTTTCAGTCAGTCCTGTGGCTGTCTCAGGCTCAGCCAAGACCCCCCTCTGTTGGACCGTGCCACCCCAGGCTGGAACCCATTCAGGCAAGAGCAGCCTTCAGTCTGGATCAAACCATCTTCAACCTGCCAGGGGAACCCAGGTAACTATCTAGTTGTTTATTTAAATTTCTGAAGTCAAAGTAGTCAAAGATGTAAAGGACAGAATCATCTGCATACAGTTGATAACGAACTTGGCATTAGATACACAAAGGTAAGGTAAGCTGCGATAGCTTACTTCTCTCCGGACGCTCAGTCAACCAAAGCTTTATGCTGTTTGGATGTCGGCTGCTGGATTTATGCCGTTTTTAGTCAAATCTTAAGTCATTCATGTTGGTGTAAAGGAAACAGTCATCTTCACACTGCTGACAGACAGCAAGAATAGACTTATTATTATCGACAGACCTTCTTCCATCACAGTGATGCATTGATATCTTTAGTCACCCAGGGTCCATTGTTAGGGAAACAACATGGACCATGACAATGACATGGGTCTCTATGGGTTTGGGGTGAGTTGTTGCCTCAAGCGCAGGAATCTAAAAAAACTATGTGGCGTGTTTTCGAATGATGGGAAAATTGACCGTGAGATTGACAGGAGGTTTGGTGCGACATCAGCAGAAATGATGGTGTTCTATTGATCCATTGTAGTGAAGAAAGAGCTAACATGTAAGGCAAAGCTCTCAATTTACCAGTCCATCTATGTTCCAACTCTCAATTCATGAGCTCTCGATAAGGACTGAAAGAATTAGGTCAAAGACACAAGCGGCTGAAATGAGCTTCCTTTGTGTGGGAGTTAGAGTCGTAGCAGTAATAGTAGAAGTAGTAGTTGTAGTAGCAGCAATGGTAGAAGAATCTATTAACAGCAGCAGCAGTCATCTTAGTAGTTTCCTTGTAATCATAGCAGTACTGAGCAGCAGTAGATAAATTACTTGTATATTAGTCTTATTTCTAATAATATAAACAGTACTAGTAGTAACAGAATGAGTATCGGGAGCAGGTATTTTAACATGATCCAGAGGACTGTCCTGCGGTTCGATTAGAGACAATGTCCAGAGGGTAACACCAGTGTGACACATGGCTGATCCACATACCACACACACACAGACACATACACGGACACTAACTAATGTGCTGTTTATAGTAAACATTGATTTTAAAGACATGCTCAATGGGTCTACTAGTACAAGTTTATTTCACAATTTTATTTCAATAGTGACTCAATTTGTTCACTATTTTTCCTGGATTAACACTTTAAGTTGTTTACACCACTAATTAGAGAATGTGAGGAGATTTGTTCCACCAGTGAATGGAGCTTTGTGTTCTGACTGAGTGAGTGGGGCAAGAATTCCACTGCGGTGTTCCATGTTGCTCAGAGGGTGAGTGGGTGGGATCTGGAATGAGCCTGCAGCCAATCAGAGAGCAGATAAGGAGGTTTTGTGTGTGTGTTGTGTGTGTGTGTGTTCACCTGATGTCCCAAAGTGATTTAGAGGGCACACAGATTTTTAGTTTGGAATCAACTTGTGGACGGAAAGGACCAGACAGCGACCTGACACCATCATTACCAGGGTTTTCCTCTTGCACTGCTTTCCTGTCTTGAGCTGCGTGTTTCATTTTGCTGGTGGTTTTTAGACAACGTGAGGGCGGATTTCCACCATTCATTACATTTGATTTGATGAACAAAAGACTGTAGTCATTAACAAGTAGTAAACCACATTAACAAGCAGAGTCTTCACCTCTGCTTGTTAAGAAAGTGGGAGGGCCTTTACAAGGCATGTAGACCTTAGGGTGAGATGCGTAATCTTAATTAGGGACGGAAGACCCCAATGCTGTATGGAGGATCTTAATCAGATATGTGGGATCTTAAAGAACGAGGGCGGACCTTAACGAGAAATTTTGGATCTTAACAAGGGACAGATGACTTTAACAAGAAATGTTGGATCTTAATGAGAAATTGAAGACATTCGTGAGGCATGGAGGACATTAATTAGAGACCTTGGATTTTAACGAACGAGGGATGGAGGACTTCAAGGAGGCACCGAGTACCTCAACGAGAAAAGGAGGACATTAATGAGGCAAGGACTACCTTAATTAGGGACGGATTACCTTAATGAGGGAAGAAGGAACTTAACGAGTAAAGGAGACTGGAATGAAAATCGTTGGATTATACAAAAGGAAGGAGGACATTAAGAAAAAACAACACAAAGTCTGTTTCCTAAAGAGAGACCTTGGATCTTGACAAAGCAAGGAGAACATTGCCAATGTACAGAGGCAATTAATGAGGTATGAGTTAGACTGTAGACCTTAATTGGAACCCTAACAAGAGATGGAGGACATTAAGGATTGGCCGCAGACGTTCACGGACAGATAATGATAACAAGGCATAGAAGAGGACATTAACAAGAGACAAGACAGAGTGTGCACCTTAAGGAGACACCTAACAAGGGTCAGAACATTAACTTCTGAGTGGATGAGTGTCAAGTGTCTGAACCTGAATCAGAAGCAGTTCTATGATTGGACAGTATTTGAATAAACTTCTATATCTGAACTGTAATTGTCCCAGTTGACTGAGCTCTGACTGGACAGTCCTGTTAGATGGTAGCTTGTGATTATCAAGGTTAGGCAGGATAACGATGATCTCGGGGCCACATCAAATGTCCTCTCCTCTCTGTGAATCCACCTCTTGTCCTCGACCTCAGCGGCGTCATCCATCAACTCCTCCCCTCCCCGTCAGGAATTTGCAGCTTGTTGCTAAGCAACCAGAGACGGCTGTTGTGCTGCGGGACCGAAAAAAGATCCCAAAATGTCATGCGACAAGATTCAGGGAGTCCTGGCCGAGGGCAGGACCCTCCTGGGGTCAGCCAGTGTCTGAGACTCAGCCAAGAACTTCCAAGCAACCACATCGTCACATATTCCCGTCAGTCCCCCCAGTCTTGTTGAAGAATCCTCAGCTCCTCCCTGCCCCACACACTCATTGGTCTGTTGGAGCTCAACCCAATAGGTGGGGCACTGATGCCTCCATGACATCACTTATGCTCTTCTTCCATAGGTAACTCTAAGGAGCAGGGCTTCCCCTGCATGTTTCTGAGGATGTGAACTGTCTGCCTCAAACTTCTTCTATCCCCTTACTCGTCCATCTCTCACTTCTCTATCTCTCACTTCTCCATCTCTCACTTCTCTATCTCTCACTTCTCTATCTCTCACTTCTCTATCTCTGTTCTTTCTGTCACTCACCTGTTTTTTTTTCTCACCTTTCTGTGTCCCCAAAGTCTTTCTGTTTTCTCATCTTCTAACTCTAATCTCACTGTCTTAAAACGGTCTGTCTGTCTCTGATCCATTTATCTATGTCTATCTGGTCTGTCCCCTCCCTGCCTATCATTCACCTGTTTGTCTTTTCCTCACTTTTCACAGGTCTTTCCTGTCTCTGACCTGTCTATCTCTAATCTGTTGGTCTATCTCAAACCTTGATGTCTCCCACCTGTCTGTCATTCAACCATCTGTATATCCTTGTAAGTTTAATCCAAAGAAACTGAACTCTTGTTTAGACTTCAGGATGTTTCAACATTTCATGGTCTAATCAAAGAGTCTTCCTCGGCTCTAATTTAATGGTGGGGAGTCAGGTGTTTAACTTCCAGTAGCTTTTTTGACACATAGAGAGCCGTTAAGTGACAAGTATACAGTTGACCACGTATTACCAATGTGTGCATATAGGGGTTATTAGGAGTCGTTGGGGACATTGTGGTCTTGAATATCTGCAGGGATATCATGGAGCCGTTAGAATTATGTGATTCCGGGTGGGTATGATGGTGAAACTATCTGGAGAAAGTTCTTATGACTTCAGTTTATGTGGGTGATAGGTGGTGGCGTAGAACACCACACTGTTTGGAGAGGACAGCTCTAGTTTAACAGAGTTTGCTTCCTTCACTATCCTATCCTGTCAAATCATCCATCCGGTGTTGAGATGTACATGGACTGTTGAGTACTATCGTAACGAGATGCAGTGGTAAAAAATTCAAAAATGTGTAAAATGAGATGAGATTACTTGGGTATACATATGAGGCGACACAGGCCCAATTCTCTTTGACACTATTTGTGATCTCTGGGAAAAGATCTGACAACACACTAATAAAAGTTGTAAAGCTGCACAAATCTGGCAATTGATATAATAAAATCTCTCAACACTTAGGAATCGGTGTTTCAACAGTTTGATCAATAATAATTAAGTTAAACGAGACTGGAGTTAAAAAAAAATTCAAAAATGTTTTAAATCCAGCCTGGAAGAGGATGTGTCTGCAAACTGACCCCACACACTGTGAGCGTGGAGGTTTGGCTGGCAAAAGACTCGAAGGACTACAGATAGAGGATTGCAGAGGTCAGGGGAATCTTGGGGTCAGAAAGTCTCCCTAACCTCTATGAAATGGTACCTAAGCCAGCACAAGCAGTTTGAAAAGGTACTAAGTAAAAAAGCCTCTATTGTCATCCTCAAACAAACTAAAGCATTTAAAGTTTGCCAAACACCGCTGAGACTTTCAATGGAACAAAGTTCTAGGTCAGATGAGACCAAAATAAAGAATTTGCCTATTAACATCTAAGATGGTCGTGGAATAGCAAGATAGAATATATACAGGAAAAAACACCTGATATCCACTTTGAAGTCTGGTGGTGGATTTCTGATGCAGTGGAACTGTTTTTCCACCAAAGGCTCTAGACACCTTGTTCAAACTCCTGGTTCCATGGACTCACAGAACATCAGTGGCATGAACTGTCCTCCACCTTCGCAGGTTTCGATATTGACCTAGTTGTCATCCACGTATCTTAACCAGTGGCTAGCTGTTCCCATGAAGGAGCTTAGAGCTCTATGTTCCTCTTCCTTCAAGTAGAACAAACAGTTAATATACTTGAAATAGGTGGTGTTAAGGCGGAGGTCGTTCTGTCTATTGTCTGTCTGACATCTCTCAACAGTCTCTCAACAGTCTGGCTATTACTTGTATGTCCTTCTCTGACATGTCTGTTTCTCACCTGGCCATCTGTCTGTGTCTTACAGTAGTCCCAGTAACAGTCTGATTGCCATTGACAACAAAATAGAGCAGGCCATGGTGAGTATTTTTTCCGGTTTCAATTCAACCATATTTAGGTCATTTCATTCCATTGTTACTCTGTTCTAACTGTAGTTTCTGTATCATAATTGTAGTCTATACAGTATTATGTATATAATAAGGATTTTAGTGTAATATTACTATGGAATAGTGTAATTTTTCTATACTTTGCTAGTTTTTCACTGATTTAACCATAAAATATTACGACAATACTATAGTGCTACTGGGATTCCAAAGTAGAATGTATGATGTTGTGTTTTTGAAAACGTGCTGAACTATCCGTATGTGTATGTGTGTGTAATAATGTTTGTGTGTGTGTGCTCGTGCAGGACCTGGTGAAAAGTCATTTGATGCTCGCGGTCAGAGAGGAGGTGGAGCTTCTGAGAGAGCAAATCAGAAAACTGCAAGAGAAGAACCAACAGCTCGAGAGAGAGAACCTCCTCCTGAGAACACTTACACACACCATTACACATAAAACACATATCGCACACAACACACACACTACGTGACACATACAATGCACACACACAACATAACACTACACCGTATTTCATCAATATTGTTGAACTGGCATAGATTCTACAAATGCCCGTCCTGACGCGAATCTTGCCCAATTGTCCGGACTTGGTACCAGCACCAAGAGTAATATAATAATAATAATAATAATAACAATAACAATAATAATAATAATAATAATAATGAACATAATGATAACTTTATTTATGTAGCACCTCTCATCGGTGCAGTTCAAAGTGCGCTTTACAGCAACGTTCCAAGGTGTGATGTATGAGGATGGGGCATTCACAGTCGTGCATACAGTTTGACATGTAGTTGGGGCAATCCACAGCTTTGGGGCATAATTAATAAAAGCAGCTTTTGCACTTTATTGAGCTATAGATATGAAGAAAATACCAGCTTTTGGAGGAGATCATGTTTTTTGGAGTTGATGAAATATTAAAATATGCTATGATGTATTAAATGTATGAAAAATGAAGGTGCTAGACATTACGAGTTTTTTAAAGTGACATGACAGAGGTTCTATATGAACTGATGTGATCTAACAGAACCATTCATGACATCTCCCTTCCTTAATAAAGACATTGGGTTACAACATTTGTTTTGGTTCTGCAGTTTGTAAAATGTTTTTTAATTAATATCCAATAAATTTGAATTACTCGTTTGCAGTGTTATTGTCTGTATGAGGAAAACACCCGCAGTGTCCATCATTATAGTCCGGTCTGTAGGTTAAAAAAATAAACCATAAAAACATAAATAAATAACCTTTCCCTTACAATAGTACCAACTCTGGGTATATCAATCAAATACTCAAAATGAAAAGTAATATCTATTATTATTCCACCCAGAACAATTTGCTGTACCAATACAACCAGAGGTCCATTATGGGTAAAGAAAGGCTTGAACTATTTGAAACAGAATTGGTGAGAAGTGTTGAGATGGAATCCCCCAAGACACGTAGAGCTCCTGCAGGTGTAATGAGAGCAGCCTGCTCAGCAGACGTCTCAGAGATAACCTGCTAGGCTTTCCTTCAGGCCACAATATTTCCCAGGATTTTGAACAGTTGTCATTTCTGTCTCGTCCATCTTCCAGACATGTTGTTACAATATTTATTAAAGCTTGTAGCCCACGAGCAGCTGGTAGGCTGTGGGCTTCATATGGAGAGGGTAGGGTGTCTTTTCAAAAAAGCAGTTAACCAATCAGCTCCAGTCATCCCTTTCTCTATCACAGTTTGAGGAAAGTTGCATTTGTAGGCGGTATACAAACTCCTGTATTTTGAATGGATCAATTGTTGTGAATTACAAGAGTGCTAAATAAATCTCCATATATATTTGAGGGTAGACTGCTAATTCTTAGAACGTTGCCAAGCCCACCTCCTTTGGGCTCAACCCATAGTACCAGTCAGCTTTGAGTGGAGGAGTTTGTCAGCAGGATATCCTGCTCTATTGAGAAAACCCGTCCAGTACCCTACTCTGGGATGTGATCTGATCCATGGCAATTCAGCCTCTCTTTATTAAAACAGTGCAGGGTCAGATAGTAAACATAATAGGATTTGTCAACTCCCCTGATAAATTTGCACTGATTTCATCTGAAGTCTTCTACAGCAAAAGGAAATGCGGCTAATCTGTCTGTCTTCCTCTTCTTAGATTTGTCTTGCTGTAAGCACACACACTGTATTTACACTGACTAGTAGCCTGCAAGTGATAATCATTCATTTAGCATGTAATATAATTTATGTAGTCTTTTTTGGTTTTTAAATAATTACGAAATAAAAATTTAAGTTAGAAATATCTGGGTTCAGGGATGATTGTAACAAGTTGCCAACCAAGCATTCACAGCTTTGACACACGTTTATCTTAAAAAACTGATTCTAATAATACTTGTCGGGATTCCTTGATTCTTTTGATCTCATGGCCGTATCCAAGAAACACATTGGGCATTATCCCTTGCCATACAGACCTAACAGAAACAATCTGATATCTGTTAAGACCACTTCTTCTTCTATCAATCTGTCTACCCTACCACACTCTTTGTCCTGGTCAGTTCCTTGTCATCACAACTCAGAAGTGTTCAGCTTGTTGAACATTGCATTACTAGTAAGTAAGTCCATTTTCTGTCATGATCTCATTGCATCGAAGCAGCTGTATTTCCTCTTGGTCACTGAGATCTGGCTCAGCCCAGGTGATCGCTTTGCTCTGAAAGAAGCTTGTCATGCAGGTTTGATTTTTTTTAGGCTTTCAGGGGTTTTTTAGGCTTTTCGCAGAGGTGGACTGTCTGTGATTCATAGAGACAATTTCAGATGTACCCCGTACACAGTAGGCAGTGTTTCCTCTTTCAAATCTCTTGGTTTTATAATCCATGCAAAGATTCCTTTTCTTTGTGTTTTGATCTACAGGCCGCCAAAGTTAAACTCTTGTTTTATTCAGGAATTTTCTGATCTCTTAGATTTTATTATGCCTGCTTTGACTAAGTCTTGATTCAAAGTGACCTACAAGTTAGGGATAAGTGTTGGACGAAAAGGAATGAGTCCACATCAGTGACTGGAGGAAATTGGGGTGTTTCAAATTTGTGAGTCTAAAGACCAATTTGTAAATATTTTGTTGTCTTATTTTCATTTACCAGGATAATACTAAAGATGTTTGAGTCATTTTTTTTTCTACTTTTCTAAATATCTTTCATTCAGTGTATTAGTTCTCCTTCCAAAAGAGATATTGTGTCTGTGCTGATTCAGGTGTATTGTTTGGTAAGTCTGGGCTCCACATTCGATTTAAGTACCTTCTGATAATCTGGTTCAATAAGTTACACTCAAACATCATACCACCTTTAATATTTGAAATTTTTCAGGAACAAAGTTTACATCTGTCTGAGATAAAGTGCTGGACGTCCCACTACTTTGTCAAACTTAACGAAAACAAGTCAGAAATTGCTCCTCCAAAGTCAGTCTGTATCGTAAAAAAAGATCTGGAACGACTGTCCTCGAATGTCAAATCTGCAGCCAGAAACCTGGGAGTAAGGCTTTCTTTTGACGCACACAAATTACTCATGTTGTTAAATCTGCTTCTTTTTTTTATCCAATTAAGGAACATCTCCAACATAGAGTGCTTCTTCTCTCTCTCGGATCTGGAGAAGGTATCCATGCCTTCATTTCATCCTGTCTTGGTTACTGTGATCATTGTCAGGGTTATGAAGGCAGAAGGTGATGGACCTTTAGTCCTGGAACTCTGGAACTGCCTGCCTGAGTACCCGAGGCTCACAGAATAAGCATTATCCTTTAAGACACCTCTCAAAACACCTCTTTTCATGTAATAGAAAGCGTTTCAGTAATTTAATTTTCCAGATGGTTTCTATTGGATCTTGTTAATTGGGATTATTTTCCATGATATTGGCGTCTCCTATTCCGTTGTTTTATCATGTAAATTAGTCTTTAAGTTTGTTTTGCTATACAAACGGATATGAGAAATTACCTCATTCTTACCTCAAAAAAAATATTTTTCTTTACCTTCCTCTGGGTAACCCGAATCAAGCTTTTCTTTGAAGTAAAAACGTAAACTTGAGCGTGTTCAGTGTGTAATGAGGCTCAGTAGATGACGTATGCTGCCATCGTGTGGCAGAGCGCATCGGTTACAACCCTTCACTGTTATTTGACACCGCCTGTTGTTAGTGTTTCTATGGCAACAGTCCACTCAGATGAGGAAAGAGTCAAACAGCAGAGCGGAGGAGCTGTGAGGAGGAAGACAGATCATCATGACCAGCCTCCTCTCCAGGTAATGGAGACTACCTGGACAGCAGGTTGTAAAGGGTTCATTTGGATCCAGAACTTACTAACCCACATGAACTTTTTGTTGTTCTGTCCCGGCAGAGATGCTCAGGTGAAGAGCATGGAGCAGACGGTGGAAAACGCTGAGAAGTACCTGGGTGAGATCTGCTCCTTGCTGGCCTCCTATACCAGGAAGACAGCAAAGCTCAGAGACAAGGCCGACCTGCTGGTGACTCAGCTCTTTGACTTCTCCCGCACAGAAAACCCAGAGCTCCAGACGGGATTGAAGAACCTGGCCGAAGACTTCTCCATGGTCCAGGACTACAGGCAGGCTCAGGTTAGTTACCACTTAATGCTGTGTTCCCGTTTCCTGCATCAAAACCTGGTTTACTCAATGGTTATTTTAAGTTAGCTTTCGCCTGAATTGAAATACATTTAAAAATAGCTCCACAACTATCAGATATATTTGCGTGATCTTGACGTCTATGTACAGGTAAGACTTAAAATATCTTCTTTTCTTTTCTTCTTTTTTTTTGAATAATCTCTTTTTGCATTTCAAGCGTGGACAAAGTAAATATACAAAAAATGCATTCATATCCATGTTTGTACATCTTCACATGCCGTTACTAAAAATAATTAATTTCCTGTATCAACTTGTTGGTTTTTTAAAGGATTAAATTGTGTTTTTTATTTCCTTTAATTAAAAATAATTTATTTCAGTTTCAGTAACGTTGTACCTTCGACATATATCAGTGTTTTGATTCATCTATATAAATCTAACAGTTTGCACAGTAAAGAAAATAGCAACAACTAGGTAGAAGACCTGATTATGGGCCTGTTGGGAAGAATATGTAGTTGTTGCAATGATCAGTACTTTATTGTTGCAGGTGGAGAGACTGGAGACCCGAGTGGTTTCACCTCTGAAAGCCTATGGAGGAATAGTCAAGAGTAAAAGGGTACGTCTGGATACAAATATTTGGGTTTTCATGATAATCTGAAACATGAGAACTCTGATATAAGATGACCACAGACATGGATTTGAGCAGCACACCGTTAACATAGTACTCCTGTTAGCTCCTCTTTGGCTCCCAGGATCTTTTTAAAGATAGATTTTAAGATTTGACTGATTACTTTTAAGACCCTGCATGGCCTCTCTACCTCCTGGATCTCTGAACCTGTGGAATCACACACACCAGCTTGTACCTTGAGGTTTAACGGGCAGAGGTCTAAATCTAAGAGTATTTGCAGTCTGGACCCCACAGCTCTGGAACGATCTGCCCGAGGAGATCCGTTCGGCTGAGTCAGTGATTTAATTCAAAATTTTGATATAGATTTTAACTGTTTTATACATATACTATATATAAATCATTTTTATTTTTTTTATTTTAATACTTTAAAATTGCACATACATTTGCATATATTATTTATAAATTGCCTTATGAATCGTGCAAATTGTTTTGCCTATACTTACATTATTTCAGCTTTTATCTACTTATTAGATTTATCGCTGCCCTAGTGAGGCACTTTTTTAAAAAGTGCTCTATAAATAAGAAATCTGAAGATTATGGATTACATTTCTGTCTGATGTCCAGGTTATTCACGGGAATCAATGCGCTAGAAGTTGACATCAGGAGACATACCTGGATCAACCCCTCAAAGCATGCCTGCTAGCATGAGCCATTTTTCTGCCATTTATATCGTGGCGTAAGAGGGAACCATGCTCATCAGGAGTGATAAACATTAACACAATCAGGACAATCTTTAGGTCCAGAATGTTCCTCAGGGATACTTTGATGTGTAAACTACATGGACAGCTTGAGTCACAGCTGTCCCTACCATTGGCCTGCTGCCTCAGGAGGTAGAGTTGTCGTCCACTAACTGGAAGATCAGTAGTTTGATCTCTGGACTGCCCCTGCGTCATGGAGGATAGGCTCTGTGAGCAATGCAGATCAAATGCAGAGAATTAATTTCATTATTATGAACCAAAAGATTTACCTGGAGAGATTTGCAACCATGAGCTGTGCTACCGTAACTGTAATGTATGAAAAATCTTAAAAATGAGGTAAAGGCTCATACCAGGTCACTGTCAGCCCATATTGAAAAAGTTTATAAGGCAGTTGGTCCAACGTCACGGCTGTTCCGCGTAAATGTTTAATGATGGTTTTGGGAGTGTGAGCTGTCAGTATGTATACTATTTAGGCAGATCTGAAGAAATTCAACAATGACCTAAAAAGAGAGCTGAATGAGTTGGAGAAACTGGAGAAGATCCGACTGAGGAACCCGGCAGATCGTCAAAGCATCGTATCCTTGGAACCGAAACTATCACGTTTAGGTAAAAATGGTCGTGTTGGGTTATCGTCATCTTTCCAAGAGACTTTTTAGTAGATCCTGATATGATAAACACGTGTATTGAATTTCATACTATTAAATGAAACAATGCCTGGGGCCGGAATTTTTTTACTTTTCTAGGGTGGAGCCATCTGCCAGGACCCAAAGTAGACATACATTTTTTCAAAGAATGACACGTCCAAAAGAATTCATGATTTCAAAATAGAGTATAAACATAGCACAAAGAAGGTGGTAGCATGATTACGGGCATGTTGTGTTTGAAATATTCAAGTATTTTTCTTAACTGGATCTCTCAGTCTCAGGTAATGTCAATGATCTCGTGATCCTCTCTCAGATGTCATCATTTAGCTCTGGCAGCTCTCGCTTACTACTGGTACAGCTTCCTGTACTGTACGGTGTGTTGATTGACAGGCAGAGGTAAACGCTCAAAAGGCTTCTGGTGATGCCAAGCGTAGCATCCAACAGCTGGAGGACACCATCACAGACTTCCAGAGACACAAGCTGGAAGATGTCAAAGTCAGTCAGACACACATTCCACACATTTGCCCTTCGCTTTCCACTCTGCAGGTAGAACCTCAGCTCTCACTTTTTGCTCTTGCAGAGGATTCTCACAGACTTCATCATGGTGGAGATGATCTTCCATGCTAAAGCGCTGGAGGTCTACTCACACACTTACCTCAACCTGGAGGCAGTGGACACTGAGAGGGATCTGGAGGTAATTCATATAGATATAGAACACCTGCATCTAAAATAATTGTGTATACAGATGCAACAAACGGCAGACGGATCAGCTGGTGAACCTATAGGAGCCTTTGGCAGGTACAGAGCCACATCTTCTCATCAGGAGGTGAAGAGATCCTGAGACTAAAGACTTTAATTAGGCCAGAATAACCACTAAAGATGAACACATAATTGAACTAGTAAACACACTTAGAGAGCGCAAACCTCCACCAAGACACAACAGTACCATAGTTAGACATTAGTGTAGTCAGAATCACAGTTTGATAAAATTTCAAACAGATTCCTCTATTAGTTATGAGTTATTGCCAGCCTCTAAATCTAGTGAAAACTCAAACTCTCTTTAGTGTCTCTCAGATACTCTGTAGCCGGTCGTGTCCTGCGCCATGCTCTAGACAGCGTCTCTGTTCAGCCCATTGATCCCCGAACTCCACCCCAAAAGGATCATCAATGGAATCAAAAGAGAAAAGACTGCACAAGCCACAATAGCCAATCCAAAGGCTTATTATTTGATACGATTTAACATCATCAAAATCCAATCACCTCTGGGATATGCCAAAACATGCCTCTGGATAAATGTCATGCAAATCCATCATGTAGTTTTTCTGTTATCCCGCTCACAAACCAACACAGGAGCACAGGAGTGAAAACATAACCTCCTTGTTGAGGTAAAAAAAAGAATCCCAAATGTAAAAAATAAACTAGACACAGAAACATGAAGGATTCCGTTATTGCAAAATGGGAGTGAATTTTTTTTTTACAGTAAAAAGAATATCTTAAAAATACAGTGGAAAATAGTTTCCTCTTTTATTTTTAAACTTTATTTCTCCTTTTGCCTCACATGGGTTACATTTCCAGTTGTATATTTATTCCAAAGTTTACAAGCGTCCAAACTCCGGTCAGTTTTTCTTCCTTCTTGTAGAGTCCTCATGTCCTCCATGCTTGAGACGGTAGAGTTGGTGCGGCAATGCAAGTCGTCTCGACGCTGTGGGACTTTATTTACAAAAACTGCACAAGCATTTTAGTGACCAAGGCTAAAAATGAAGTTGGTAGTTGAAGTTTCTCGTTGAGGGTGGAGGCTGCTGAAGTTGCAAACAGATTTGTAACATTAGAGTCGAGCAATCAACTGGATTATGATGCATTTAGACCAATCAAGGGTTAGACAATTAGATCCACTCACATCCTTTAAATACTGATATATTGTTATTCATTAAGACATACCGTAGTTTTGGAATTAAGAGATCTCTCTTTCATTTACGACACTTGATCATGACTGCAGTTCGAAGCTTCATCCTCAGAATATAATCTGAGCGTAAAACTGGCCTCCTGCCTCCATAGCTGTTCAGTGGACGGATCAAGATGTCCGACCCATTGGCTGGACTTCTGGACTCCCCACAGAGCGGCTACACCTCCCTCCACACCAGTCGCTACCCCAGTCCCTCTTTGGCCGCCTACAAAGGCCGGAGCATCCGGTCCACACTGGCCTCTACCACAGGTCCAAACCACAGCCAGTTCCCCGTACCAGCCAGGAGGGTGAGTCTTGATGTCTCTGTTACCATGGTAACAGAGTTTCAGTGATCGCTATGTGTCACTCAGTCACATTCTCATCTGGTTTCATCCGCAGTCTCAAGGCACATTACAGCGCCAGGGAGGTGTAGAAGAGGACGAATACCTGGAGGACGAAGAAGAGGAGGAGTATGAATCAGAGATAGAGAAAGGGCAACACTCCGTCAGGCAGTCTTATGCTGCTCAGTACACTGAGAGGCACAGATGGAGAAAAATAACAGCTTGAAAGTCAAACTTAGATTCCTCCATGCAGGTATGGAAAAGGCAGACAATTCTCGGGAAATGTATGAAAATATGTTTACTGTCGGACTCATTGTTCATTAGTTATAATGTTAGAAACTGTTTGTGTTTATTAACATATATGTCAATCAAATAATAGCAGAATTTAATAATAAAGAACACAAAAACTGTTAAAATATGGATTCATAGCATTTAAATAAAAAGATTACCTCAAAAGATATTGAGTTATTACTTCATTGAATGAACATGGACTGTTTCACTGTATGAAACTGGACCACACAAGAACCAGCCAGTCACGATTGTAGTTCAGCGTAGGAATGTTTAATACTCCATGTGATCAGAAGCTAAAACATCTTGACATGAAGAGCACCTACAGAGGAACACCAGTGGGCTGCAGGAGGTTAGACTTCAGACCAGGTTTGGAGCAGATCTGGGTGTGATTGCTAGAAGCATGACAGAACATCACCTCCTCTATCTAGATAAGCATAGCAGGGTTCCTCCGAGATATAAAAATATTCTTCACAGTAGTTTTTTATCAGATCCATGCACGCCACTGTCAATCATCAAGGACATACCTCAAATGGCACTTCAATAAGAGGAGGACAACGGAGCAGGTGGTTTGTAGGAGTCCAGGAACTCCAGGACTGTCTTTCACAATACCACAAAGACATAGGGAACCAAAGCAGGGTGGAAGGAAGCTGCATTACAGGACCACCCCTCCCCCCCACACACACACACAAAAGAATCAGGTCCATAATCTGTACATAGAGTCATGTGGCACTGAGGAAACATCGTCCAATAAAACATCACAGGAAAAAAAACAGGATATAAACAACGTGATTTTGTTGATGTATCAACATGAAGAGTCCCACGCAAACCCTCAGCAGTACCAGTTACCTTCCTTACACCGTACTGTGGTTGTGTTAGTACCAGTCACCGTTTTTACACAGAACTACAGTTGTGTTTAAACAGTCATCTTCTTTACATAGTATTGTAGTCATGTTATTACCAGTCACCTTCTCTAGCCGTGCTAGTACCAGTCACCTTCTTAGCCGTGTTACCACCAGTCAGGTTCCTTGGCTATGTTAAGACCAGACACCTTCTTTACATAACCCTGTCGTCATGTTAGACACCAGTCACCTTTCTTCACTGTGTTAGCACCCCTCACCTTTGTTATACAATACTGCGGTTGTGCTAGTACTTTTCACCTTGTTTGAACGGTACAGTTGTTATGTAAGTAACATTCAACTTCCTTAGCTACCAGTCTCCTTCATTGGTTTAACATCAGCCACCTTCTTTACACAGAACCGGTGTCATGTTAGTGCCTTTCCCCTTCTTAACAAAGTACTGTAGTCGCGTCAGTACCAGAAACCATTCTTTACACAGCACTATGGTTGTATTAGTACCTGTCACCTTCCTCATACAGGACTGTAGTTGTGTTAGAACCGGAGACCTTATACAGTATTGTGGTCGTGTTAGTACCAGTCACATTCTTTATACGGCACTATAGTCATGTTAGTAGTTGTCACCTTCCTTATACAGTACTCTAGCTGTGTTAATACCTGTCATCTTCCTTTAACAGTACTGTAGTTGTGTTGGTACCAGTCACCTTCTTGACCATGGGCTGTAGTTTTATTAGTCAACCATTATTCACCTTCTTTAGGGTGAAGAAGTAGTATCATCAGAGACTCTCCCAGTGGGACACTGTTATCAAGTCTGATTGTTAGACAACATATAAAGTGCTTTTCTAAGATTATCTCTTCGTTTTCCGCATCTCTTTAGCAAATAAGTACATTAGCGAGGTTGATATTATGGGATGGAGAAGGAGACGAAGGATCAAAATGGGTCTATTGAGGCACGAGCAAGAATCTCTTCTGTGGTCCATCTCTCCAGAGCTTTATTTCTCCTGGGTGATGTGTTACTTCTTGAAGGGTGTCAGTCTGCCGATGTTGTGCCAGAACGTGGACGCTTTGCGTTTGGGCTCGGCCAGCATGAACACCTGCTGCTGGGGAACCGCAGTCGGGAGGGAAGGATGTTTCTGACGCAGCAGAAAGTCGTAGTAGGGTCTGGTCACTGCTAAAGAGACAAACAGGAACTTTAGTAGGAATTCATGCAGAGAGACGTTGATAATGGTAGGATTACATTTTATGGCACGGACAGACTAACAAAACAGTTCCAAGGCACACTACCAAAATACAGTGCCCTCCAGGATTATGTGTTTTTTGTCTATATGCATGATGTTTAATTCAAATTATTCACAAAAATCTCACCTTTAAGTGAAGTAACACCATTGAAAAAACATTATTCTTAAAACAAAATGCCACAATTATTACCACCCAAAGAAATCCGAGGATTTAACTTATATTTTTAGTTTCAACCGCTTGAGTAGGAACTCTCAAGTGGTAAACAATGATTTCCTGTTTTACTGGGGTATAAATATGAGGTGACACGGGCCTCATTCTCTTTGATGTTCTTTACAGAGGGAAATACCAGAGAGCACAGCAGTGATGTGCAGAGAAAAGTTGTAGAGCTGCACAAACCTGGCAATCGATTCAAAACAAATCTCTCAACAGTTAAAAAGGCCAGTTTCAAGAGTTAAATCAATATTTCAGACTTTTCTAGAGACTGGAGGTGTTAAACATGAGCCTGGAAGAGTTTGTGTCTGTAAATTGACCCCAGGCACTGTGGGGATGATGGCTCAGCTGGGAAAACACTATCTAAGGATCCCGGCAAGATAATTGCAGAGGTTCAGTTGAATCTCGGAGTCAGAAAGTCTCCCTAATCACCATCAGACGACACCTACAACAACACAAGCTGTTTAGGAGGGTAGCAAGAAAAACGTATCTGCTGTCTTCCACACACAAAGTTAACTGTTTGCCAAACACCACGGGGTCTTTCAGTAGAACAAAGTCATAGATCAGATGAGACCAAAGTAGAGCTATTTGAAAAAATCTAAAAATACTGATGACTGGCAGAAAAAAAAACAGGTAATAAAATTATAAAGTCAGTGCAATTTACGACCTTTTTAGTCGATATCGGGTGACCTAAGATGGGTGTGTCACAGCAAGAAAGGACGCCATACAGAATGTTCCTTATACCCACTGTGAAGTCTGGTGGTAGATCTCTGATTTTGTGGGGCTTCTTTTTTTTTCCCCCAAAAGACCTGGACGTCATTTTAAAATACTTGGTTCCATGGATTCAACAAATATCACTCATCAAATACCAGCAGATATTGTATGAAAACCTAAAAGCCTCTGTCAGGAAACGTGATGGTCTTACCAAAGAACTCTTTTGTTTTCAGGGAACCATTTTGTTCTATTTGGGAGCCATTTTGTTCAGCGGCCAGCACATAAACAGACTGTGTGTGGGGACTTTTTTGTTAATGGTTCCAAGGCACACTATTTTGTTTGGGAACTAGTATGTTTGTGTTTCATGAAACTATTTTGTTAGTCCTTCTGGAAACAATTTTGTTAGATTGTGGAGAGTATCGTGATCTCAAGTCCAAGCCAAACGATGGTGACTATCTCAAAGTCTGAATCCTTGTACCTTTGGGTTTCCCGGCTGGATGACTCTTACAGGCGTTCAGCATGGCCTGTTTCTTCTGGACCTCTGTGAGAGAGAAGCCTGAGAGGAGGAAATAAGATTATCACAGTGAAAAAGTTGTACATTGAGTTAGAGGGCCTGCCTCTGACTGGCTCAAAGCTCGGTGCAGTGGTCATTTCTACAGGACTGACCTGTCTCCTGGTCATGAAGGACCTGGATCCTCTCGTCGGCGAATGCTCGGAGCCAGCGCTGCTTCTGCTCGGGCTTCTTGGCACAGAGGAGGTGGACCTCATCACCGGCCAATGAGCGCAGCTTCAGGCCGTTCTTCACGCTGACGTTGAAGTCCTTCTCCTTACCGTCTTCCACATCAATCACCTCCATCTGGTCCATGTCCATCCGACCCTTGTAGTACAACATGTCACGGCGCAGGAGGTCCTGCAATTAGAAGGGAGCCAAACTCAGGCAAGACCAGGGGACTATCGGGTGGTCCAGATCAATGGCAGTTTATTTATCTGCTTTTACCTTGAGATTTGATCCAAATGTAGAGTGCATTATAAATAAAATGTATTATCGTTATTATTTATCAGCCGACTTAAGACTGAGGCTGCTGCTGCCAGGATGGAAGCTTCTAAGCTCTGGGCTGAGTTCAGTCTTAACAGTCTAACCCCTCCACTCACGTAGGGAAATTAGGTTTTTAACTAGACCTTGTAATCGCTTTTACATGTTTGTTTTTTTTGACACCTGCAGATTCAAAACACTGACACAGTTTGAAAACAATTGAAAACATTTCAAAAGCAAAATCCAGACTGTATTTATTTGTCAACAATTATGTCAGTTTTATTATTATTTTATGTTTCAACATTTTACTCCGTGTTTATTATTACTATTTTAACGTCTTACAGTACTCTGTTTTATTGTTTTATTATTTGCATTTACGGCCTTAAGCCTCTCCTCTGATCAGTTCCTGGTTTTATAGTTCTATTATGTTCATATGTTTTTGCCTTGAGTGTGGATGGGGGTAGTGGGGTGGGGCTGGGCTAAGGGGAGACTGTTTTTATTGTACAAAGCACTTTGTGTTACTTTATTATGTATGAACATGCAATAAAAATAAAGTTGGATTGATTGACTGAACAAAACTACAAGGGGTCAATAAAATGATCCCGCTGTCATGACAGCATGTCTGACACCACAAACACCCTCACCCGCCAAGGAAGATTTCTCTTCTCCGAGTGTGGACAGAGAAACGTACCTTCTTACAGTAAACCATCTGGTGGTCAAAGAGGAAGAACATCCTTTGTTGACTCTTGGCCTGAGGCTGAGACAGCTTGGTCAACTCTCCCGAAAAGATGAGATCAGAGCTTCGGCTGAGGATGTCTTCACCCTGTATGGATCAAACCACATATGTACACACACACACGCACGCAGACAAACACACAAACACAGCTACTACCCTGTTGCTTTAAATAGGAAGGGTTGAGAGAAAATGTCAAAAAACATGCTTCATGCTCCACCTCCCAGTCCTCGATGGCGCTCTGCCACTGGGCGATCTTGTCTATGTTCTCCAGGCGTCGTTTCCTCTCGTTGATCAGCCGGGCCACGTTCTTCATGGCATTTAAGGCCGCCTCCACATCTATGTAGTCCCTAAAGATCAGAGAGTACCATCATATGAAGGAGTCTGACGTTGTTACAGTGTGTGTTTAACTGGACTGGACTGGACCGTTTAATTTTAGGAACTTGAACTGTTTCACTGTGTGAACCTGGACTAGTTCACTATCTGAACTTGGACTGTGTGAACCTGGACTGTTTGTTTCCAGTCACCTGTGTTGTGGGTTGGTGTACTTGAGTAGCTCAGCCAGCTGCAGCGGGTACTTGCAGATCTTCTGAACCGGAGTGAGCAGGAATCCGTCTAAGGAGATGTCGATCATCCTCTGGAGGAGCCTGCAGGCCTCAAAGAAGAACACGTACTTGTTGACCTTCATGAGTTTGGAGAGCTGGATGCAGGCATTGGGGTGGTTGTTGCAGTACTCAGAGTAGATCTGGAAATCTGTTTGCTGCACACAGAGAAAGCGGAAGAGCAGGTGATAAGCATGAAGACATATTGAACAAATCCATTCTCACATCCCCTGAAGACACTTACATGTTCTACGAAGCAGCTGCCGATCTCGCTGAGGTGAGGCAGCTCCTTGGTGAACTTCTTCTCCAGGCCTTTCAGGAACTTCCTCTGGAACCGGTAGATCTCCTCGATGTTACCGAAGATGGTAGGTAGCTGCTCCTCACTGAACATGTCGGTCCTTTTACGACATTGCTTGATGTAACCCTGAAGGGGAAAGGTAATCAGTTGGTCCATCTCACCACAGCTTTGCGAGTACTTACATGGTCTGGGTCTTGGTTATGATTGTGGAGTATTCTTCATTGTTCCATCGGATCTATTTTAGACTTTTCCGTTGAATTACCGTACATTTTCCAACCAACCCTTTCCACCGCCTCCTGGTCCCGGTCTAGAAACTCTGGACTAGGAGGTTCTGAGTTTTACCAATCACTGAACATTTAGTGTGCTGACAGTGATGTTAATCCCTGATCTCCTGATCTCCTGGTCACCTTTGCATCTTTGCAGTGTGAAATAAAAAAATGAAGCTATGAATTATAAGGTGATTTGACAGTTGTGATATGATGAAAATATAAACCATATTTTCATCATCTGCCACTTACTTTCATGAATCGTCGTTCACAACAAAAAAATACAATTTATCGTTTGATGAAAGTAGCCTCAATGGTGGAAGTAATACAAATTAAATGATAAAACTGGATAAAAAATATTGCAATTATTTGGCCAAACGTTACAAAAATGTACTTTTTTCAGCTGGAAGTAGCAAACATTTTAATCATTTGGTCGATAGTGAGAACAATTGCTCGTTGTCAATTCTGAAAGCTTAACGGGTATTGCAAACACTAAATTGTTATATTATTATACATATTATTATATACTTAAACACATAAAAATAATATTGTATTCCATTTATTCAAAAAAGATATTACTAAAGTTTACAGACCCTACCTTTACTATTTGGTGAGGATTCTTACAGAAGTTCCTAGAATTTTGACCAGATCTAAATGGGATTCTTTTCTATGGGTTTATTGGCCCTGCTGCATAAATAGTGAATAAATGTTTCACCGACCTCACAGATGTCCTTCAGGTGCTTTATGTAGTCTCTTTCAGTACTCATGATCTCATTGATGACGTTGGCCCTCATTTGCTCTTTGCATGGCAACCCAGGTCCCAGCAGCAAGCCCAGACTGGCCTGGTTCTCCTCGCCCGCCTGAGCCTCCTCCAGGTGGGCCAGGTACTCCTCCATGGGCTCATCCTGGTTCACGCGCAACTGAAAACGACGCAGGTAACTTACATCTGGTGAAGAATTCAGAGTGAGTCTGTCTCCCAGTAGCATGAAGAAAGTTTGTCTCACCCGTACGAAGCTGGCAGGGAACCAGCCCTCACTGTCCAGGATGCGACCCCACCACCACTCCTTGTTGGTGGCGTCCACGACTTCGATGACATCACCTGCCTTGAAGCCTAGCTCCTGGTCGTCCATGGTGACGTGGTCCCAGAGGGCCTCAGCATAGACCACGCTGCCATCGCTGATGAGCTGCAGGGAAGGAAAAGAGAAATAGAGATCCAGTATCAGAGCATGAAGCAGGGACTGGTTCCGGGATGGGATGGATGGGATGGATGAAACAGCATCGCAGCCACGATACAATATTCAGCCCCTAACAGGAAACAACCTGGTCATGTCATAATCCATCACCTCAGTGCATACCCAGCGAAATTGGACCATGTATATTATTGTGCTGTGGAAATCACAGACCCCTCTCTTTCTGCTGTTGCCAAGCGACCATCTCTGTTCGTCTGTGATAGACTCTCACATCAACTGCCGTTTGTTAATAAATCTCTCCTTTGGCTGCTTCCTGTTTACCTTTGTAAATACATGAGTAAAAACCAAGAGCATTATGTCTACACTCACAAAATATTTTGCAAATGAGTAAGAAACGAGTTAGGAAAAAAGCTTTGAGATAAGCCCTGCCCCTTTACTGTAAGAGCTCGTTACTTTTTGGGAGTTTCCACCTTCGGGTAAAACGCTTCAGCATCAGAGTCTCCCAGTGTTTGGTTCTTCATTCATCAAATGTTATTATGGGGATTGATGGTACATCCATTCCATATCTGTACTAAACATAAACCAAACAGTCATAACATCATAACCACAGACAAAAGCATTCAGAATGAAATTGATAATCTGGTTACCATGGTTACCTGTCAAATGGTTGGGACATATTGGGCAGTAAATGAAAATTTTGTCTTCCAAGTTGCACCAGGAAAAATGTACAAACATCAGGATCTGATAGACTTTGCCTTCACACTTTGGCCAAATTGTGGTAGCTAAACTACCGGGTCAGAACGTCCACAGAACAGATGGTATGTGGTTGGCTGTATAAAATGAAGGAAGGGTATTCGTTCATGCTAATGAGATGAATGAAGCCACACTGTATCCTCTAGAGAAATAAATATGACATCACTCATCTCTTACTACATCTTGTCCTTTAAAATCTTCAGGTCTGTATAATAACTTATAAGTTATTATACAGACCAGAGGATTTAGTAATAAGTAATAACTTTTTGTTCTTACAATGTAAATATAAGAAATGATTAGTTACTACAAAGGCTCATTAATTCTCTTTCTACGTACAAAAATACTAGCGCTGTCTCGCGATTAAAGAAATTAATTTATTTCACTAAATGCTCTGTAATAAATTAATCGAAATTAATCACATATCAATATTTCTAGAAAAAAATACAACATTTCAAATGAAACTAAATGTATTCTGGTCTGTGAGTAAATCAATGAATAATTATAAACCATACTGGTCAACATATTTAATTTGCCATACAGTCAGAACATTTTCTCTCACTGTTCTGTGGTAATTCTGAGCAATAGTGAGACTTCGTGCTCACAAACTAACATGATTTGTAATACCATAAATTCTGTTTTGATGAAAGAATATTCTTGAACAAAGAATAACTGAACCAGAGCAAACTACAATCTACTCTGTGCTCATGCATCAGCTGATGAGCACAGAGTAGTAGATACAAATATATGACCTTACAAATTCAATGTATTCATCATAGTTTCACAATAAAATAACACCTGAAGATCCAGGAAAAACTAGAAGTTAACCATATACACATTATGATTCTGATCAGGTATCAGTATAGTTTTGTTATGTCTCAGGCATCAATTCATCGCTTGTGCCTTCTGCATGTATGATTCAGGGCTGACACACAAGCAGACAGTGGTGAGCAGATGTTGATCTTCTGAATCAATGAGGAACATAGGTGGGTCTATCACAGACGAAGAAAGTGGGACAGACAGAAGAAGAGGAGCCTTTAGTGCCAGGAGGAGATGGAGCCAGTGTTATTGATGAAGATACTGCAGTGGTCATATTTCACACTGCCTCCCTGCGTCAGTACGGCCTTCGGCTCCACCGTCGTTCTCCAGGCTCCTGCTCAGCCAGTCTCTCAGGGCTCGTGTCTCACACTGCCTCACCAGAACTCCTCTTAAAGTCCTTTTGTTTTTCTTAGCTGCACGGATTTATAATGGAGAGGAGGAAACCACATGACGTGGCTGTTGCTAAGCAACACACATACACCTGCTTTCCTTACTGCTGACTCTCCCTACAGATTCCTCTTTGACTACCCAACACCATGATATCTTTTAATAACTGATAGTAAACAGATGGATGTAAACATCATGAGCTGGTCTCAGTTGCTATGGCAACAGCCATGGTTACCACACACACACACACCCATACAAACACACACATAACACACACACATGAGGGTCACGACTCAAAGAGGCTGATTCAGGTTTATTTGTATCATATTCATGGAATATACAGTGTATCAGCCATAACAATTATCGTGAAGTCAGAATATCATGGATTATCTGGTTACCATGGTTACCTGTCCACGGGTGGGATATATGAGGCAGCAAGAGAACATTTTGTCCTGAAGTTGATGTTTAAAGCAGGAAAAAACAACAAGCATGAGGAAAGGACAAACTCTAAAGACTCGAACAAAGGGTCAGAGCATCTCCAGGGCAGCAGGTCTTGTTGGGTGTTCCTGGCCTGCAGTTGTTAGAACCTACCAAAGGGGTCTGAGGAAGGGTAACTGGTGAATCACTGCCTGTTGGTGGCAAAAGGGGGGCCTGCACAGTATTAGACAGGTAATTATAATGTAATAGCTGATTGGTGTATGTTTGGCTAGTGGCTCTATCTTATGCATTAGTTATCCATTGATTTAAATTTCTCTGGTTTTCTCTGCATAAACCTGGATTGTTTCACCATGTGAACCTGAACTGTTTCACTTTATGAACTTGGACAGTAACAGTCACCAAGACAAAAACTATGTGAGGTCACCATAAAAGCACAGATATACAGGTCTTGTAAAGGTGTAAGTCTTCATCTTCCAAAAATGAAGATGAAGATTTACTATATAATTTCTACTTGTATACTATATAATAATAAATAATGTATGGGCCCTCACCAGAAGCCTGTTCCTCTGTATAAACATTAACGAGATGTTGAGATCTATTATAAGATTTTCCAGCTAATGTCAATATCTCATTTATCTAAATTTCACATTGTAATTCAAGATAAAGATGTTCAAGCTAATTTCACTTGTATTCCTTATTGTATGTAAAAAAAAAGAAGAAAGTATTTTCAAGAAAGTAAAAATACCTTGTTTCTAGGAAATGTATCTTATTTCTTGTCTCATATTAAATCGGATCTTGTCAAGGAAGCATGTTTCACATTAGATAAAAAATAATGTTTCAGGAATATATATCGGACTTTTTCTTCGTAAGATTATTCAGCTAATACTGAGCCGGTTTTAACCACTAACAAGGTAAAAGGATCGTTTTCATAAAATCCCAGCAGAGATTTTTTCCCTCATTTTAAAAATAAAGAAATTCAATTTAAAGACATTTTGTCTTACTAAAAATAATTTTTCTCTTTTTTATTATTCATCTCGGATGAAGGTTTGGATTCTTAAAATCAACTCAATCAAGGGAATAAAATATTAATTTTATGTCTTTCAGTCTAAATAAATTACTTTTCATTGCTTGTAATTAGCAATTAGCAAATTTGAGCATTTTTAAGGCCTATTATGGTGTTTGAGTGGCTTCATGTCTATGCTTGTTTAAGCATATCGTTTTTCATAAAAGATGTTCCTTTCTTCTGGCAGATTTTTTTTTGCTGATTTCATGACAATTGTATTCTAATTTAAGAACATTTGGAGTCTTTCTAATACGGCTGGATTTGAAGTGCAGAAGGCAAAGGAAATTAAATTTACCAAAACATTTTAAGAGCTCCTCTATCTAAATACTGCATTTTACTTTAAGAAATCTGACCAAGCAAATGCTCACGCGTATATATATTTATATATATATATATATATTTATATATATATATATTTTTTATTTTAAATACCTATTACAAGCTAAAAACATTTTTCTTACTTATTTTTGAAGGGGTATTTTTTTTTCCGGTGGGGTTCTCTATGGGAACTACAACTAATGACATGTTTCAATCATGAGGAGCTACTGGGTTTGGATCTGAGAGCCACACACAAACATCAGACACATAATTGGTTTGAATCATTTTATGAAATTTGGTGACAAGTGAAGAATATGATAATCCACAAACTAATCTCCGTCATGATAAAGTCAGCCTGGACGAACTCCTGGGGGGCATCAGAGAAAACTGATGCTATCTTAAGTACCTCACACAGATCATCTCTGAACATCTCCTCCATCTGTACCTGCGCTCTGCTGCTGCAACCCCTATTTCCCAGCAGGGCGTCCCTCGGTTCTCCTCCACCTCCCTCTGGACACATGACTTCATATGAGTGTGTGTGAGGAGAACGTGATGGTCTGTGGTAGCTCTACTGGAAGGCCAGCAGGAACATGAGCACCACGTTGATGATGATCAGCAGCATCATGATGATGAACACCACCACCTTCTGGGTCTCTGGGGGGAGGTTACAGCGCAGCATGGTGGTGAGCAACCCCATCCTCTGCCTGCTCCACCTCCCTGAGCCACTGCCACGCGCCATCAGCGCCTTGGCCTCCTCCTCCTCCTCTTCCTCCTCCTCGGCGCGGCCGCCCCTCCCCTGTCTCCTGTCCCTCAGCGCCGAGCCTCCACACCACACCGCGTCTCCTCGTCTGTCCACCCTCGCCTCCTCTGCTTCTCCTGCCACCTTGGATCCCAGAGTCGCCCCGTCCAACCGCTGGAGGCTGGGTGCTGATGTGTGTCAGCGGTGGGAGGGGGGGCTGGGTTTGAAGCTATGTTTCAGGTGCTGAGTAGCCCCCTCCTCCTCTGTTGAGACCACGCACCTCCCCCGTCCTCTCGCTTTGTCTTTATTCCTCCTCTTGGCACATCTGTGTCTTCATCAGGATGTCTAAAAAAACCTTGGATGCCTCATTTACGTCTCGTCACTTCTCTTTTATTTCTTTTTATCTGTCTGTCCTCGTCCAGATTCTACATCTGTGTTTCTCAAAGAAGCGGTGTCTGTTGTTTTCGTCCGTCCGTTTTTGTCTCTGCCGTTAATGGCTCCGTTAAAATGGAGCTTGCTGCTCTGCCTCCATCAGACAACCAGGATCTCCCTCTGCTTCCCCCCTTCCTTCCCTTCCCTCTTTGCGTGCCCACCCTTCTGATGCCAACAGCCAATCACGATGCAGGTTGTGTCACTGTATCCTGGATACCAGAGTAGCTGAGGCAGGACCATAGCAACACCCCCCAATACCACAGCGGAGGGGGACACAGGGAGGCATACGGTGGAGGCCATGCAGACTAATGGACGGGTCTCAGGGGATGTGTCTGTGTGTATGTGAGTGTGTTTGTTGGCGAATGTGTGCATGTGCTCTTTCCTGTCTTCATACATATTTTAACTGATAACGAAACAGCAGATTTTTAGTAGGGATGGGTATTGCAGTGAATTTTTATACATTGTAATGATTTGCAGTGTATTACGATATTGATTGCAATATTTTTTGACGTTTTGTGATACATTGTTATAATCATGCCAGATTTTGATATACTAGTTATGTTTTTTGGCATATTGCTATATGTATTGCAATACATCGCAAAATGTATCCTATTATGTATCCAGCAAAATGTAGGCTGTTTAGCATTTAGAATATTTTTGTGTTTTGTCCCCCATGGACAGTCCATAACCAGATTTATGGGGATAAAATTAAATAAATTAATATTTGATAGTTATGACCAGGACGGACGCTAGTTAAAATAATTAAGTCAGTAAAAGAGTAAAATTATATTTATGTACTTTTATTGCAGTCAGTAAGGGGATGTTTTATATCCTCTTAAGTGTTTTTAATCTAATGCTGAATTATTGATATCAATGTTATGTCCTGTTATGAATAAAAAATTTTTTTTTAAAAACTTGAAATTTATTATAGGGAAAATAATTTCATTGTTCTATCCTTTTAAAAACAGATAACATAAAATCATGCTAATGTATTGAAAGAGTATGATCCTAAAACATTTGGGAGAGTTATAAAATCCTCTTATGGGGATGTAAAATCCAATGACTTGCCAGCTTGCATTACTGTATGTAAGAGTTTTCCACATTAACAGTGAAATCAGAAACACTGAATGGGTTCAACAAACACTTTGGCTCCTCTGGTTCCTTATCAGAATCTTTGCATCTAGAACCTACGCAGCAAAACGTTCGTAGACTCCCCTCATCATCCCCACCTAACTCTGTATCCCTGTCTTTCAATTTTACTCCACTTACAACGGTAGAGGTACATTAAGCCCTCAGGGAACTTGATCCCAGCAAATCTGCAGCGCCTGAAAACCTTCATCCATTTTTTCTAAAATTAGCTGTGGACCGCATAGCAGAACCGCTGACATTCCTTTTTATTCTCGCTCTCTCCAAAAATGTCCTTCCTGGTGTATCACTGTCGGCTCACGTTCTACCTTGAATTTTCAACTAAATTCAAAAAAACCTTTGTTGAAAGGAGGAGCTCCCTCTCTAATGGCAAAAAACAAACTTCGAGTCTTCGTACGATCTCAACGGCTGAGGGAGTTGACATTCAAATGGTTACAAATCTTGGAATAAATCTTGCTTCTCCCTCCCGGTGAGGAAATTTCTGATCATCGCCACTTTTCTGCCTTTAACTTGACTATGGAGATCTGTAATTTAAGAATACACCTGAACACTGCCTAAAGAAGCTGGACACTGATTACTATTGTGCTTTTATATTGTGCTGTATATATGTTCATAAGTATATATGTATGTATTCATATCATATGTGTTTTGTCTATTTAATTGTTGTCGCTGTTTCTGTGCTTCTCTCTTGGCCAGGTCACTCTTTGAAAAGAGATGTTTAATCTAAATGATGACTATATTTGGTAAAAATAAAGGATATATAGGGACTACTGTTACCAATAAAATAATATTTATATTAGATATCTCATGGCAGTTCCAGAAGAAGACCACGCAACAGCCTGTCCTTCACACACACCTCACTCCTCAGTAACACCACTCGGCCACAGGGGGGCAGCACAGGACAGACTCCATGCTGCTGGTAACCATGGCGATCACCATTTCAGCCAATCCAGTAACACGAACAGAAAATGAAGGGAAATCAGCTCCATTTTTCAAAAAAGGAATTAACAATTAATATATGTATGTACATTATGTAATGTTATGTGTGTGAAACGTAACATTAGATCAGCCAGTGTTTGGAAGGTCTAATGTCATACGCACATGTTATTTGCAGATTTCAGCTCGGCTTTTTCAACAATCGCCTACCACATCTGCTAGTACATAAGCTGAATGACCTACCTACCGTAAACCCGCTCATCATTAAATGGTTTTACTCATTCCTGACGGATAGATCTCATCAGGTGAAGGTAAATGGCTGTTACAACCACGTCATCCAATTCTCAGATGACACAATCATTTTAATCCGGATATCTGCTGACATCTGCGCTTCAACATACCACAGGAAATGGACACATTCAATATCTGGTGCGACAACCATCACCTCATGCTGAATGTCAATAAAACGACAGATATAACATTTGATACCGGAGAAGTGAGATCCCATGAACCTGTAGTTATAGTTGGTCCACTCATGCTCAGAGATTTTACTTTCTCCACAGACTGAGACTGGCTGGTGTTGCTAACAAGATCCTGGCTACATTCTACAATGCTGCTCTTGAGAGTTTAATTAGATATGGCATGGCTGCTCGGTACGGCACCCAAACGGTTCCGTCTAAGACCAACTAAAACAGCCAGGATAGAACAGAGATGGACGTGATAGGTGGGATGGAACACCCTTCTATACAGCAATTATGAAAAAAACTGTTGTAAGGCAAGTTCGCTAGCTCCTGAATGACCCCTCAACCTTTCTGCACCAAGAGTACAAACTCTTAATGTCAGGTGGACGCTACAGAACACCAAAGCACAATAATGTTTATCTTATTTTATCCCAGGTGACGGAAAATGACTAAATAATTGACTACAGACAACCTCAGACCTCAGAGAAAGAACTACTACAGAACCCTCTTTTCACCTCCAGACAGAGTCTAAGCAGGACTCCACCTCAGGCTCTCAGTATGGAGCTGATCTGGCCACATCACAAAGGTGGCTGCTCAACTGTGACACCAGCAAATGATGCTGCCCTCAGGAACTCGTGGTCTTTCACTGGCTGGTGTGCAATAACGTGAAACGACAAGGGTTTCAAACCCAACTTCCATAACTGGAATGTCGATTCATCATCTTTGCAGCTATGGTCAAGCTGCGCCACACAATAGTACATTCTGAGGTGCATCCGAGGATGGACAGTGAGCAGCACCATGGTGGCTTTATCGTAGCACGGCAAGTCATTTGTAAAAAAAATAAAAAGTAGCAATTCTCAGTTTAACAAGGGTCTCCTCGCTCCAATGTTCGGGTTTATGGTATGACTTATTTTGTTCATGAACACAATCAGCTCGAATGGTGTCAGTCTCAATCCCTTATGTCACAGCCAAACGTTTTGGTATGTGCATATAGCCCCTTTAGTCGACATATGTGACTAAAGGGGCAATATATGACAATATATGTCATATATTTCACAGCCAAAATTTATAAATAATACATTTTTGGCACATTTTGGGTCCATTTTCTATCCAATTGTGCCAAATGGAGATCCCTCCTGGTCCTATACCCAAAAACTGTGAAGAGTAAAATGAACTTTGTGGAATTTTTCGATCAAATGTGAAGCAGTAGAAAGAGTTTATCAGTAAATTCATTGACATGAACTTTATGTTTATGTCAATGATAGGCAAGACCTAAAATAATAAATAATTTGAGGTCCTATGTATCCATAGACTTCAACCTCCCCCCTCTATAAAAGGAGTGAATGTCCTCCAGCTCATATATATGCATAAATATGTATTTATTGTCTTCTGCTTGCATTTAAGTTATCAAACGTAGAGCAGTTAAATCATAATCTCAAAATAAATAAATATTTCTTACTTCATTGATGGCAAGCTGCTCTCCTCCACCCCCTCCTGGGTGTCCAAATCGATGGCCAGAACCACGAAATTCTTCATACAGGAGGTCTTCTTCGTTGTTGAGGTCATCACCAAGTCCTGCCCTCTCTGACAGTGGGTCAGGAATAACCACAGCTGAAGAAGAAAGACAAAGGAGACAATAGGTTAGAATCTCAACCTGGTGTTATTAAACAGGTAGTTAAATAACAAACAAACAAACACATGTGTAGATACAGAGCCCTCCAGAATTATTTGCACCCTTTGTAGAAATTAGTAAAATGAGACGCAAAAAATGTCATCCCAAAAAAAAAATCTAACCTCTAACTGAAGAAACAAGATTTTTTTTTTTTAAAGTAAACCACAAACAATTCTCTTAATAAAAAAAAATTGAAATCTACAATTATTGACATCCCGAGCAAATCATGTGATTGAAAGTTAACTAAAGAATATTTCCATGCCCATTTTATATTTTTTAGGTTCCCCTTCTTGAGTAAGAATTCTGAAGTGGGGAACAATGACTTCCTGTTTTACTGGGGCATAAACATAGCGTCCGACACAGGCCTAAATCTCTTCGATGTGCTTCACAATGGGAACAACCAGAGAACAGAGCAATGGCATGCAAAGAAAAGTTGTAGAGCTGCACAAATCTGGGAAGGGATACAAGAAAATCTCTCAACAGTTCAAAAGGTCAGTTTCAGCAGTTAGATCAGTAATTAAAAAGTTTAAAGAGACTGGAGATGTTAAAAATCCACCGGTAAGAAGACATGTCTGCAAAGTGACCCCATGCACTGTGAGGAGGCTGGTTAGAGTGGGTTCTCAAAGGTTAACAGCTGAAGTGCTGCAGAGGCCAGACCAATCTTGGGGTCAGAAGGTCATACTAAAAAAGGGTTTCAAGAAAAAAAGCCACTGTTATCGTCACTCACATGCTAAAGAGCCTACAGTTTGCCAAACACCATTGAGACTTTCAGTGGAACAAGGTAATAAACCAGATGTGAGCAAAATGATGAGTATGGAATTGCTAGAAAAAAAGGCTATAGAGAAAAGAACATCATACCCACTGTGAGGTATGGTGGTGGATCTCTGATGCTGTGGGGTTATTTTTCTTCCACAGGGCCTTGCCATCTAGTTAAAAAAGAACTCCATCAAACGACAGCAGATATATGATCAAAAGCTAAAAGCATCTGCGAAGAAATTTAATGTTGACCATGATTGGACCTTCCAACAGGACGATGATCTGAAGCTTACCTCAAAATCAACCCAAGAAGGGATCAGAGATCACAAAATAAATGTTTTCCATGGCCATCCATGTCACCTGACCTAAACCCCACAAACATCTGTTGGTGTGCTGAGGAAGAGTCCACAAGCGTCAGACTCAGAAACTGAAGGAGTAGGAGAGACCTTTTGGAGGAATGGTCTCAGATCCTCTCCATGTGTTCTCCAACCTCATCACACCCCACAGAGGACGACTCAGGTCTGTTATTGAGGCAAAGGCAAACTATTGTGGTACACATGCTTTAGAGAAAAATATTTGTTTTATGTTGAGAACGGAATGTTTCTTTAGGGTTTTACTTTAGTTAGAGGTGATGTTTTCTCTGAATAATTAAATAAATTAAAGATCATGCATATAGACAATAAAGATTTTTCTGCATTTCATTCTAATCTTTATTTTTTAAATCGCCAAAGACGGCGGTTTTATGGTATGGTGAGGCCAGAACAGTGCGATGGGATTAAACATAAAAAAAAAAAAACGTTTCTTCATCATCACTGAAGATATTCAGTGCCACTGTCCTCTGGATCTCTGTCGTACCTTCTAAGTCACTCCTTCATCCTCCTGCTGTGTTGCTCAGGATTCTCACTTGATGAGCCTGCTTTGTGAAATCCTGTTTTTCCCACTCCTTGTTGCTATCGTGTATATCATGCAGAAAGCGCAGTCGGCTGTATTACGGGTACATAAATTAGAGGCATATTGTTGTGCAGAGGGCTGCTGATGTAGCCTGTTGTGTTGTTTCCAGAAGTGTAAGGTGAACAGTGCGAAGAGCAATGTGTGATAGCTTGTCAAGAAGAATAACATGATCACGCAGCGTTCCACTGCAGCAGCAGCCTTTTGTTCCACTGCTAAAGCTCTCAAAAAGCAGGACGCCGTTTGAAGTGTCTTAACGCAGCGCGTGGCTACCTGGCTGATGAGCTAAGAATACACACATCATCATCATCATCATCATCATCACGGGCGTACGGTCGACTGCCTTGGCAACAGCTGTTGCAACGGAGGATTGGTGGAGGAGTCCATGGTGACAAATTACCGTGAGGAAAATGACAGTCGAACATAATGAAAGCCCTATTGGAACTCGGAAACAAGGCTCAGCCATTAAAAACGGACGTATCTCAGGAAGTAGCATATTTAACTGTTTTTCCACCTCACTATAACAAAAAGAACCACTAAAGACATTTTCTTGTTTTGAACACACACTTGGACCTTGGAAGTTATAGGCGCTGACCTAATGTGGGCGGTGCAGGACACCCTGACTGATGAGGTCATGCTGAGGAGTGATGGAGGTCCGCAACGTTTTTACAAACGTTACATGTCAACACAAACTGTTGGATTTATTATAAAATAATAATTTGGCAAGAGAAAGTGCGGTCCTCCACTGAAACTATGACCCTTGCATAAACTCAACAATATGTGCCCAAGGCTCATTCATTTCAATGATGCAGAAACGTTGGGTCAACCCCCGTAGTTATAATGTAAAGACTTTGCAGATGTTTGTCAGTGTAGTTTGAAGCACGGAATTCATTAAGGCAGTTAATGTTTTGCACTGTTTGCCGATCACGTTGGAAGCAGGTGTGTGTGTATGTGTGCCAGTGTGTGTCAGGCTGGGTTCATGCAAAAATTTTTAACTTATGTTCAGGTTGAAGTCGGGCTTTGTTACGTCAGGGATAGCCAAAGTCAGGTTCGGTTACAATGGCCAATTTGATATGATGCTTTCAAGATATCTTAGTGAAAACCCAGTGTAATAACGAAAGTATTTATTCTATGTTACAGCCCAATGAGCGCAATATAGGTGATTTGTTAGATTTCAAGCAGTAAATTATTATTCTCAGTAGTCGAGTTCAACCATCGAGGATGTCAAGCAAAATTTGTCTTCAGGAAAGTTTACTACAGACCATCACACAAAGAATCCGACAGTTTGGATGCATTGGATTTAGTTGTGGATTAATGAATGTAGAGACAAACAAAAGTGCTGGTGAGAGTGTATAAAGGTTTTGTTTATAGCTGCTGAAGACATTGTGTAATGTTTATACATGCTGATGAAAGTGTGTCATATTTGTGATTATAGCTGCTGACAGCGTGTAAAGTTTTTGTTTAGAACTGCTGATGACAGTCTATAATGATTGTGTTTATAGCTGCTGATGACAGTGTGTAATTTATTTGTTTAACTGCAGATGACAGTGTGTAATGTTTATGATAATAGCTGTTGATGACAGCAAGTTATCTTTGAGTTTATAGCTGTTGATAACACTTTGTAATATTTGTGTTTATAGCTGATGACAGTGCCTAATGTTTGCATTTTATAGCTGCTGATGACAGTGTGTAATGTTTGTGTTTATGGCTGACGATGATAGGGTGTAATGTTTATTCTTATGTTGCTGATAATAGTGTGTAATATTTGAGTTTATAGATGCAAATAACAGCATGTAATGTTTGTGTTTATGGCTGCTGGTGAGGGTGTGTAGTCTTTGTGTTTAAAACCGCTGATGGCACTGTGTAATGTTTGTGTTCATAGCTGTTGATAACAGTGTAATGTTTGTGTTTATAGCTGTTAATGACAGTATGGAATACTGTGTTTATAGCTGCTAATAACAGTGTATACCATCTGTGTTTATTGCTGTTGATTGCATTGCGGGATGTTTTTGTTTATAGCTGCTGATAACAGTTTATTGTTTGTGTTTGTTTGTGGAACAGCAGCTTCCAGTGCCTACAGCCAAAAACAGGGCCATTCACACTTCTGAAATGAGTTATCAAGGTAAACAGAACATGGTAACCATGGTAGCTACAACTGTGTGACATCTCAAAACGTCAGTGCTTTAGCTAGCATAAAAACAGAGGCTCTGCCAGGTTTAGGTCAGTCACTGATATCTCGGACTTGGTCGGGCGTGTGTGTGTATGAAGACTGAGAACAGAATATTGATTAATAAAATGGGTTTGTGTGTAGGCGGAGTGCAATAGTGCGTTGGTGTGTTAGCGTGTCATCATGTTGGAATGTGCCTCTGGATGTGAGCTTGTCTGCATACAGAGCATTGAATACTTTCTGACACAGCCACGTGTGTGTGTCTGTGTGTGTGTGTCTGTGTGCGTGTGTGTGTGTGAAGTTCAAGCGTACTATAATACTACTATTTTCATTAGATGTTAACGCAGGGCTGGCAGCGAGGCACGTGTCCACCAGCACTGACAAGACATCCTCATACGACTGGCTGCACTCAGAAACCAGGCCTGCTAACAGGGGTGGGACATGGGATTGATGGAGGGGGGGCATGGACAGATCACTCAAGAGCCAATAGCCTTAAGACTATTTACATTATTTTGTTCTAGTCTCTTTTCAAAGTGTGTGTGAGTGTGTGTGAGTGTGTGTGTGTGTGTGTGTGTGTGGGTGTGTGCGTGTGTGTGTGTGTGTGTGTGTATATGAATGTGTGTATGTGTGTGGTGTGAATGTGTGTGTGTATCCTCATAGGTTGGGTTCTCGGTATCAGAGCTTTCAACTGTTGTCCCACGGCTTTACAGCAACATCACCAATCAATGGTGACAATACCATTTTTCAACAACAAAAACAAAGTGATCCAACTTTACAGTAACCACACAATATCACAGCAACACTACCACTTCATGAAAATTATACCAATTCAATGCAGCAACACAACTAAATGGCAATGACACCACTTCATGGCATAAAAATCTTTACGGCAACAACACCATTTTCTCGGCATCAATAACAATTTATTAAAGGAATGACACCACTTTACATCAACATCACCACTTTACGGCAACAATAGCATTTCATGGTAATTAACACACACACACACACGCACACACACACACACACACACACACGCTCACACTCACAAACACTCGGTTGATACCACTCTTCAGCTACACCACTTCTTTAAAGCAAAGATACCATTTCATGGAAGCAAAACCAAAAACACACAACACCCATTTACATCAACAACAGCACATTATGGCTACAATAGAATTTCATTATAATGAACCCTTTATACAATAATGAGGGGGGTGTTAATAGGGATATTTTAGTTGGTCTCAATGTCAGGGTGACTTCCAGATGCAGTGGTTTAGGTTATTATATCTCGTGGATGCTTTCTTGAAACAGCAGATATTTTTGAGCAGCATGTTAAACACTATCAATAAACATGAGGAACAACTGTGGCCCACTGTGACGAAAAAAGGGTACAATCTGACAATATCATCTCTTTCGCTGTTTTCACCACTTACTACACGGAAAGCTGTTATCAATGAGACTTGTAAGTGAGATTCATTTTAAGAAATAAAAGATGGGCCTTCAGCAGTATCTGCAACCTTCACTAAATCCATCCCTGCTGCCTTGAAAGCATTAATATGTGACTCAGCAGAGATATATGTTACTGCAGACTTTTAAGCAATGGTTGATCTGGAAACAGAGGGTCCCAGCTATGGTGTCTGAAAATGTGCTGCATCATTCTGTATATTCTTTTTGGGGGGGGGGGGGGGGGCATAAGCATTTTTAAGCATCCTTCTTTGCTTATAAAGCACTGCAAACATCCTCTATACTTACCTCCCCCCGAGGGCCCCCCAGACCAGGGAATTTA